>VYXC01004590.1:194274-204779 GCA_013397175.1 Platysteira castanea
TTCTCCCTAAATCTATTTACTGTCCAAGTCCAGCAGGTTCTAAGTGTCAGACTGACATAATGATAGCTTTTCTCTGTCAAGAGAGAGAAAACAGTTTGCTACATGCTTGCCTGACACTCCTCATTATCATCTGTGCAAAACAGGCACTGAAAGAGAAGAAGAAATCAGAAAAACTAACCCCTCTTCCTGGAGTCATTCATCAAGAGCTTTAGTAGCAAATGTTCCCAAACTTGCAACGCAACCTCTTGAAACAAGAGCTGACTTCTTGCTAAATTCCAATATTAGTCACAGTTCTGCGGTCACAGCTCTTTGTTTTTAAATAGAAACCTTTCTCATGGCTGTGACAAGTTACTTTGTGGAGGTAAGAAAGGAAGGTAGGGGAGCTTAGGCTGCTGTTTGCTGTCCTCTGTTGCAGGTGACCACAGAGGGCGGGATGGAGGGGGGAGGAACAAACAAGCTCTCCAGAGGCTGACAGATGCAGGGCTTTCTGGAGGGTGAACAATGCAGGCAGTGTTACCCGCAAATGGGGCCTTTCAACACCCTTGGAAAAGAGAAAACTTAGAAAATTAAACACTCTACAGTGGGTTCCTAGTGGCTTGCACTCAGTGCCAGCTACAGCCAAACAAGTCTGCTTGTATAAGCTTGTTAATGGGGAGAAATACATCTGATCTGTATGGCATTTGAAGATGATTAATGAGAAGGCTTCTGACAGGATAAACTTTCTTTCCTTTTATGTGTCCTTGGCTTTAGGCAGCACCTGCTCACTTGCAGCGATGTGCTATCTGGAGATCTGTCACTGGAGCTGGCCATCTGCGTCAGCAGGGCTTAGAGGGCTCCCGCATCAGGCCATGCGCGAGGATGCGCTCCTGTCGGTGATGGCAGCAGGAGGAGTGTCAGGGAGTGCCAGGGCTTAGGGCACAAGTCCCACCGGACATGCACCCTGTCTCCCTGTGAGCAGGTGGAATATCATGTGAAAGAAAGCTCATGTGAAATGTGAGATCTCAGCCCTGCTCCTGGTGGTTTGCACTCACAGCCGCTCACCTCTCCTGACCACAGCAGCAGGACTGCTGGGTCCTTGGGGCTGGAGATCAAACTGATCTGTCAGCTCATCCATACGGGATGGTGGCTCAATCACTTCACTGGGGAGCCTTTTCCAAAACAAAGACTTAGGTGTAATGGATCAGGCTTAGCATATGGCCATTATAGACAATGGAAAGTTAGAAAGAATAATTTCCAGACACATTATGCGTTCGATAATCCTGGTCCCCCAGTTTGAGTACTGCAGTTTTCACATGGCAATGCAGACACATTGTTAAAACTCTAGGGGAAAAAAGTCTTTCCCAAAGAGTCCTTTAGAAGTTAAGCATTAACATTACCCCCATTATTGCTGGAACTTACATATAATACAAAGTTCTGCAAGCTGCAAACTTCTGATAATAGTAATTTCTCCTAGATGAGAGTGAGCTAACACACTGTATTTCATATATTGTGAATGCATAACCTGTGGCATGATTTCAATAATAAAGTGCAGAGATCAGGGACGCAGTAGAGCAAACACCTATTTGAAAAAGAAACTGAATAATTGTTGCATGTGAGATTCTTACAATTTTTCTGGCGTAAAATGAAGCTAAAACAGCCCTCTGAGTCCTCTATGCCTCTTCTTCATGTTAATTTCTGCCACCTACCAAGACAGCTTGCAGAGTGAAGACATCCATAAAATGCAGTTCTTACCACTCTGTAACTTCTAGGTCTAGACTATTTAAAGTTTCCAAAGCCAACTCCAGGCAAACAAAAAGCCACTTTTTTTCCAAGTAAACAATAAACATAGTAAAAGCCCCCCCAGTATTTCCTTTGTATACCAAGTTATGTATACAAAACACTTGAATGCCAATAAAAATTAAAGCTGTAGCAAGATAGCAAAATATTTAGGTTAAAAAAAAAAAAAAAAGGGTCTATTAAACTCATTTTTAACAAACATTAGACCTTAACTTAGAACAGAATGACCTGAAGAAATCCTATGCACATTCAAAACCATTTGATAACAAACAAGTACTGATTACATTAATGTAGACTCTGTGATTCCTCATGGTCTTGTGGTTAGCATATAATATTACAATTCTAATAATGAAAATAACTTTACATTTAGACCTCTGTGACGAAATGTTAACATGTTTCCAAATCCATTTATTTGTAAGGGGTTTTGTTGCATACCATAAAGTAGCAGTTCTCTTGAAAAGTGCTAGTGCTGCCAGCAAGAGGTCTTTTCTGCAAAGGCAATCGTGAGCTTAAACACCATGCACCTGCATGCAAGATATGGAGGAGTAAAGCAGAGAAACAAAACCAGCCATGCAGACAACTGGAGAGTGCGCCACACAGGGGACCAGTCCTAAATGCTGTGAAACCCTGGGTGCACCAGGATGTAGGATTCTGACCCCAGCTCTGTTGTGTGGGCTCTCTCCTGACTCAGGTTGCTGACCCCACGGCAGGGATTGCTTAGCTGGGTGTGGGACACCTGGGAAAAATTTTACAGGCAGGCTGATTGATGTAGGCAGATTTCTTACCTGGGTTACAGTCAGTGCTTTAGTTGCTTATAAGGGGCTTGCCAGCATCAGCCTTAGCAGAGTACACCAGCAAGAACTGAAGAACAAGCCATACTTTTAACTTGATCATCCTCATGTTTTCTGACCCTATCCTCAGCCTCTGAGAAGGAGAACCAGACACAGTTTTCTTAGCACAGCACTCTCTGGTGTACGGATAAACATCAAAAAATTTGAGAGGGTTACAAGGAGATCAGAACAGAGTGTCAAAGGTCTATTTTGCCAAGACTGCAATGACTTTCTTTATTCTCAGACTACAGGAAACCTTTTGGGTTTCTCTATATATTTTCTTTTAATAAAGGCACCTACTGTACTTTAGATGTCTAAGTAACAAAATCAAAGCCACACTGTTAGTGTAGGAATTATGATCTTTCATATTCAAGGAATAAACTGAAATACAATTCTTGTCAAATCTGGTGAGAACTTTGCTGAAGTGTAATTCTTCTACAGCAGCAATGATGTCCTGCTCGGAAAGACAAATTTCTGTCAGACTAACAATGAAAATGAGATGTAGGATCTGATTTCCGTATCTTTGCCCTTTCTCCTGTAACTAGAGCTGGGACATTGCTGTGAGCTTCCTGGAAATGCCTGAAATTTTGTGAGAGGGAAGTAGACCAGCCTAGTTTCCACCAGGGGTCAGAAATGTCCACCCATGTCAGTTGCACGCAGACACTGAATTGCTAATGACCTAAGGAGCAGTCGCTCTATGGTGACAGTCTCATTTTAATGGGGAAAGATCTAGTTATCCTGGAGATTATCATGCAGGACTGCAGCAGTTCTTTTTGTTCTTTTGGGGGAGAAAGCTTGAAATTTGGGGATTTACAGACTTTCAACATCAATTTGATAGGAGACATTTTAGAGAGACCTTCAGGTCCATGAACCTGAAATATATTTGATTCTTATCTTAAAAACATATTGCTGGCTATTGAATGAGAGCAAAAGCTCCAAGCAGATGGCAGTGAGAAACTGTGACAGTATTCTGGTGATACTCAGGACAGATACTCATACACTAACAAAGACTGATGCTGTTGATACTCATGAAGACTCATCGCTGTCCTAACTCCTGTTCATTTGCTGCTGAACAGATACATGGGAGTAGCAATCTGTGATCAAATCAAAATATCCACCCATCACAGCATCTGATAATGACCAAACACAAATTCTGGGAAAGGAATGAATTATAAGAACAAACGTGTTGTGATATATCCCCTAAATAATTATTCCGTCTCCCATGAATTGTTAAGGTAATTTCTGAGTCAAAGGTAGTACCTTTGTATTTTGTATACCCTGGTGGATTTCTCATACACATTTGTCCATTTCAAACTGGTTTAAATTTTTAGCAGCCATATTGTCCCATAGCAACCTGTTTCACAGAATATTCCATTTTCAGTCTGCACTGAAATAAACTTTCCCTTTTTTTAATATGGAATCTCCCATGTTAGTTTAATTTATTACCATATCTCTTGGATGGAGACAATTATCGCAGCTTATTTCATTGCTGTTAGGAAGTTTCAAATTAAAAGTGCTTTACACTTAAAAACAATTACCTCTAACTAGATGAAGTTGACTTTAGAACATGTTTAGACTTTTTTAGACCTATCAAATTAATGGTTTTCTGAGCTGTTATAACTGAATAATGATCTCCACATAACAGCAACAAAGAAGAAAGGGTAACAAAAGGAACACGTGCCATGTCTTAAGTACTGAATCTGAGAGCAAGCCTTGAAAAATAATGCATCAAGAGAACCTCAGTTCTGCAGAAGCAAAGGTATTACTTTCTTCTTGCCCTGTTCCAGAGGATGACAGCCTGTGAAATTAATGGAGCGCAAGATGAAGACACATAGAAGGTAGTAACATTACTGTACATAACAGACCAGCACTCTGTGAAGTTCACCATTCCATTAAATTGAGAAGGTATCTTGGTTTTACGGGGAGGGCAACTTTATGAGCAAAATAACACATAGCACAATAGTAACCATGAGAGCAAAATTCTGAGATGAGACTGCTCCCAAGGACTGGAAGGGAAAGCTCTCTGGCACATCACAGTTAGCATTATCTCATTCTCCTTTTCCCTGTATGTGTTTCTATCATCATCAAAAAATGGCTGCTTCTGTGAAGTTGTTTTGCCAATCAGAACATCCATGATGAAATCATGAAAGCACATGCTGCTCAGTAAAACAAGATTCTTGTAGAAACCACTGGAAATATGCCAGAGGGAGAAGCAGAAGCTGCTAGTTAAAGACAAACACAAGTGATCCTTAAACACTCAGATATTCCCCGTACTTTGTAAGCCTCAGTAAGGCAGAGGCATTCAACCCAATGGGACAGGTACTAGAAGAAGAAAACCTTCTGGAAGCTAGTGCTAGTTA
Source organism: Platysteira castanea (assembly GCA_013397175.1). Lineage (NCBI taxonomy): Eukaryota > Metazoa > Chordata > Aves > Passeriformes > Platysteira > Platysteira castanea. Next base: position 199,241 of record VYXC01004590.1, read on the forward strand.
GGAAGTACATACATGCTACACGGGTCAGCTAGGGCAGATTGCTTTAAACTTCAGCATTGCTGGCACAGACTGAATACCAACATTATGTTTTTAGAAGTGCCAAAACTGAACAGCAAGCTCGTGGACCAAAAATTTTCTTCCTTTCTGGTTACCTGTGATTTACTGGCAAACATACTCTCCAGACTTCCTAAACGCAGGTTTTGCCTAAGACCCCATACAGCAGAAATGTCTCTTCCATACCTTCAATATGCAGTGAAGCTCTGAAATAGTTAAATAGGCCAAGTGTCACATGGGTATTTGCCTCTGTTTTGAAGTTTAAACCGAGAAAAAAACCTCCATCACTTGCAAATGCTATGCAAGTTCCTGCAGGTAGAGCATAAGGGTGAAAAAGCCCTGCCACATCTGTGTTTATTATGACAAATACCTTTTAAACTCCCAGTCTGCATTGCAAATGTGGGTTATTTTTAACAATATACAACGAAGAGGGGAAAATGGAGGGTGTGTCCCAGCCTCCACACTTATGCCATTATCTGAAGATCTACTTTGAGAGAATTACTGGTCTGCATTATCTGTCAGCTTCCCACTGTCAATGTCAAACTAAAAAACTGAAAAGAAAGACAGGAGACTAACCCTGAGTTCTTTGCATCTGTAAATGCTTTCCCAGCAATGCCAGCACGAGGATGAGAGAAGTCAACTTTCAATAGACCAATCCACTCATAGAGAAAGAATAACAAACAGGTTAACTTAAGGCTTAATTAGGTGTTCCTATCTGTTGAATTTCCTTGCCTCAAAAGTATAGAGCAGGAGAGAAAACTCAAGTGTTTCAAGGGAGACTCAAAAATTTTCCACTTCTCTCTGAGTCATCTTGCATCAGCCTTGGGTGCAACAAGCCATAGTCGAAAAGAATCAGGTGGCCAAGATGAACACTCTATAATAATCTTTCCATAGCAGGGAAGGTTATATACTGGGATGGTGTAGGTGGAAATTGGCACAAAAATAATTCCTGTGCAAAATAATTTGCCTTACATTGTATGTTGTGCTATATTATTTCTACAGAATCTGTGCATGGATCAGGTACTTTTCCCCATGCCATTGTAAAATACCAGAATAACTGTTGCTTGAATGCCCCTACAAGTCTGTACTGATGCTGTACCATAGGTGCTTGCTCAAGTTAACTTCAAAAGGTTCACTTTAAGGCAACTATTGCTGCTCATAAGACAAGGAGACCAACGGGACATACCTGCGCTTCCTGGTACTTGTACTGAAGATGGTTCATAGATGTTGGTCACTCATCGCCACAGAAGCTTTGCAAAACTGTTTAACTATTGAAGTGTCTTTATTTAGTCGAACTATTCAAGGCATTAAGGAATTTTCCTTTTCACTCAGCCAAAGACGCTATCAGTGTGTGCTTTAGGAATTGTACAGCTGCCTTATTTTACTGCTAAGCATTGGTATCACTGCTTTGGAAGCAGGTGTGGTTTGGAATTAGTTTATCTGCTGCATTAAGCCCAAAAAAACATGCTGTTTTAAGATGACCTATAGGAGGCACTTCATCAAAACTTTAAATGTGAAGTAAGCTAAATTTCTAAATGCTCAGACAGACACAGGCATAGAGCAAGACATGACCAGCAAGTACAGTGTAGCAGTAAAAGGTCACAGCTCTTAGAGGAAGCTGAGCTTCTGCCTTCTTTAACACCTTCACAAAAGTATTTTCTGAAAATGGAGTGTCTTTAAGAGGTATGAGTTCTTGTGCTAATTCAGTTTACAAGGGTAAAACTATTTGATCCATAAAATGATTAATATGACCAGCCTGTACAAGCCCCAACATGGCTGAGTGGCTGCCTAAACCACTAAATCAAGGGCCTGACTATAATGAGATTACTATTTAAAGTCTCACTGACTTCATCAACACTCACATTTTATCAGCAGGTTTTTGGTTTAAAGATTTTGTCAGATGAAAAGGCAAAAAGTGATAACAACGTTTGGCAAATCCTGAAGAAAAGTCTATGCCTTCTAGTGATGAATGAGTGCCCCTAACAAGCAAATATTTGTGAAAAAAAATCTAGGTTATTTTTTTACTGGACACGCTTATGTGTCTCAGCCTTAAAAAGTTAGAAATGCACAGAAGTACCTAAATACTATTACAGGAATTTATGTCAGAGTGGAAAAGATGCTTTCTCAGCCAGTAAATGAGAGGACACCAGGACAATCCTCTTACTGGTGGAGTTCCTTCTAAATATATTTACTTACACATAGAAGCAAACTACTGAATAAAAGTCTTGCTGACTAGTCACTTCTACTCTTACATTCTTCTGCTGGCATATTTCACTGTTAAAACCCAGTTGAAGGAATGTTGTAGGCATGGTAAGCAGGTGGATCTCTAAATGCACACAGTCACACCTGAAAGGCTTGCTCAGCTAAGAAACAAGGAGCTTTGGCCAGAGTTTTTATTTTGTTAAAGAAACATTGTTTTATTAATGTTAACTGTTGTTATAAAACTAACTAAAATTCCTGCTGTGACAATAGTTTCTGATGCAGCTGAGTTCCAGTCTTCAAAAATGTAGAAAGCTACTCCTCTATGTAATAATACTGCAGTATGGTCTCTTAGGCAGGAGCCTGCTATCAGTCCTCACTCCCATTTGGAAGAATACTTCAGCTCTTCTCTACCACATCTCCCCAACTTTATAATCTGCCACACTACAAAACCCTCCAGAACAAGACAAAAATGAGGTTTATTGTAAGCCATGTGGACTCTTGGGAGAGAAGGATTGTGCATGCTGACTGTTTTTGCTAAGCCCCTGAGAGAAGAACAATGGAACAGAAATCTTGTAAAGGATTTATGATGCCTGGGATTAAGGAAATGTGTGAATGCTCTTTCTTAACTAGTCTGAGATAAGAGAAACATGTGGAACACTTCAGTGCAACATAACTAATGTTTCAGTGCAGGTGCTAAATAAAACAAATACTTATATCAAAGCTCTTGTCCAGACATCAAATAAACAAACAGATTGAAACATAGTTCAGAAGTGAGTTTAGGAAACTATTCCAGTGACTATAAACATAATGGAATTTCCGAGGCTGTTATGGGAATATAAGCTGCATTCCCCTGCACAACTGTACCTGGATTCATTTGCTTCACAGGAGCCTTTGGGATGCATTTTTCACAAAGGTAAAGGACTGGAGTTATCCATCACAGCTAACGAGAAGGTGGTCAATCTGTTAATCTCTTAGCTCTGAGCCTGTTATGTTCAGATTTTTGCTATATTTTAGTCTTTCTGGGAATACTTGCAATGTTTGTTCTGTGTTGGTGTCCTATCTCCTAGGTCTTAAAATTACCATAATAACACTCCATAGAGTAGTATTTTTTTGACTAGGAAGGCACCAACAGAGTATTTGGCTTGATATCAGGAATGACAAGAAACACAGAGCATTTTCTTGTGCCTCTTGCACAATCTTAACATAGAAGTAGTATTTTTGGACCATACACAAGACTGCCCTTTTAATCACAGAGATCTAGAGATTTGACAGCATGATGTAAGCACAGAGATATCTGTGGCACTTGTAAATCTATTTGCCAGGGATAAAGGTCGCAACTTCTTCCTCACCCTCAGGTCTGCAAACAGACAGAACACACAGGGTATCAGGTTCTTTTTATTTTGTCTTCTGCAGGTACTGAACTATAATAAATTTTGCTACTGCTGTATCAATCAGTCTCTGTTCGTTATTAAAAATTACTTTTTTCTGATTTTATATCCTTGCTTTTGAGCCAAAAGATACATTTCTTTGCTGAAGGTTAAAAGAGCTATGTCTGGAGGGTAAAGTCCTATGAGCAGCAACTGATGGAGCAGGCAGTTTGACCTGGAGAAAAAGAGGCTCGAGGGTGACCTTATCACTCTCTACAGCTGCCTGGAAGAGGCTGTAGCCAGGTGAGGGTCAGGCTCTTCTCCCAGTGGCAAGAGACAAGGATGAGAGGACACAGTCTCAACCTGTGCCAGGGGAGGCTTAGGTTGAACATAAGGAGGAATTTCTTCACAGAAGGGGTGTTTAAACATTGGAATGGGCTGCCCAGGAATGTGGGGGAGTCACTGCCCCTGGAGCTGTTTAATAAAAGACTGGATGTGGCACTCAGTGTCTTGGTCTAGTTGACCTGGCAGTGTTCAAAGACTGGGTTCGATGATCTCAGAGGTCTTCTGCAAGCTAATTGATTCTGGGATTGTGGGATTCTGTATGACAGATAAATCAGTGCCTGCTGTTAGGTCACAAGTGCTGGACATGTCACTGTTCCTGAGTGTGATTAAAAGTAAGAGACAGCTGTCTCATTTGTCACTCTAACTCACAAGTGTAGACTTGCTAACAAAAGAAAAGAACTTTCAAAAGCCTGAGGTGACACAAGTTGCTGCACCTCCACGTTAGGTCCTTCTTACCTACCAATTCACTCTAAACCTTCCCTTCCTCATACAGAAAAGCTGTGCTGCAGTACTACTAAATAACGGAGTTGTGAACTTTTGTAGGTCTGAAACAATGATGTGGTGGACTGGATAAAAAGTTTTCCTGATGTGTCTTTATTAGGCAACAGAATTCGTGCTAGTTTTAGAAGTCACTGTTTCTAAACTACTGGAGAAAACATCTTGCTTATTACAGGATCCTTGCCACTGTCAGTGTCTCTAATATGCTGTGCATTATGCGATACATATACACACCTTTTCAGAGTACATCAATTTACACACAGTTAATTATGAAATTTTACTTCCAAGCAATGTTGAAAAGACCTTTCTGAAGGAGGGGATACATGAAACCATGTAAGAGGTACCATCTGCTCGGGTTCTGCCCTGAAAAACAGACATGTTATTCCTGATCAAAATGCTGCTCATAAACCTTTCCACCATCTGACTGTAGTAACTGTTGTTGAACAAAAGTGGTCCACAGAACCATGAATATCCTGCTTGTTAAAAGCAACAAGATGTCACAAAAGCACTAAAATTGACATTCTGCAAAAGCATCTGCACTGAGGCATGTACCTGAGACAGAAACAGCTAAAGTTCCTTCACATTCCTAGTCCTCGAAGTTAGAAAACATGTTATTATCTTGTGACAGAAAGAAGTTATAGCAGACTCCTCTTTTCAGTCTGTACAGTCATTTTATGGCATTGAAGGAACTAGATATTGTTTGATTTTTTTAATACTGTGGGAGCCCATCCTTTTGAAAGCTAATCACCTAGTTTTATTTAGTAAGCAAAGAACAATGGCTTTCTGGGCAAAACTGACAAGTTTTGTTTCTGGCTGTTCATTTGATACTCCCCCCTTTTAAACTGAAAAGTGATACGTGATTTCAGCTTGCTAACAATGGCTCCCACGATAACAATGTGATGTGTCTGACATGATGTCTGATGCATTAGCATTTTGGGATTTGTTTTGTAAGGCAGTACTCCAAATTAAAAAATACCTTGTGATCTTTGGATCTTTAGAGGTGATTGATTTATATGCAATAGACAGTTTTACTTGCCTTCTTCATGTGCTGATTAGATGTTTTCACAAAAAAA
>VYXC01004591.1:0-155207 GCA_013397175.1 Platysteira castanea
ACACACACATTGCCAGCTTCACAGATCACAGGCAGACACTCAGGGCACACACACACGAACACAGACAGCACCAGCTGACTCATCCTGCTTTTCCCTCTCTGGCTGGAAAGAACGGAAGTCCCCTAGAGAGACTATGTATAAAGGTGGATCCCTCCACCAGCTGGGCTTAGACACCTGCTGTGCCCAGTAGCTGGCCCCTGCATCCCCTACGAGCTCTGAGGCTGCAGCCCTACTCCGGCTGCTGGTGCAGAACATCACACACACACGCAGCTGATTCTCCTGCATTCTCACCCCTAGTTTACTGCAGAACCTAAAATACTACTCAGTAAATTTTCTGTATTATTACTATTAAAGTTCTATAACTCAATTTTTAAAAGAAGTGATAAGCAGAAAATATTTGCTTCCTCATATATATACACTTGCTAATATCCTACATTTTTCTAGGATGGTTTGATATTTATTTACTAGTAGTATGTCTCACTTCTTTCTATATTTACTTATTTCTTTTTAAATATCTGGTCAAGTCTCTTTTTTTGTAATTTCTAGTACCCTGGACTGAACTTAGATTCAGCAGCAGTAATTGCTGATGGATATTATTTAATTTCCTACAATAGACATCCTATTGCATCTTCTTATCCTTTGAGTTGGCTACATAGTGACAGATTGCACTTGACACACCTGTCACACTGCTGGTGCGAATCCTTTTATACAGCTTCACCATGATCTGTAAAACTGCGTGTCAAAGGAGTTCACCTCGTCTCTTAAGTTTCTTCACTAGTTCTCAACTCATATCACTGAACCTTGTCAATGTCATGAGTATTCTCACATTGAATTCAAGGCAGCAGTATTCCAGTTCATAGCTCCCCTTCTCCATGTTAATTGATGCTCTTTTGCAGTCAAACATACTTAAACTACAGTCAGTGATAACAAACACTTTTTCTCTTGGGACTATTTTAAAATGGTGTCATTTTTGTGCCCTCTCATAATTGCTGCATTTCAAAATAACCCAAATCCATTTCACAGTTCTTATTAACTGAGTGTTTCTGTTTATGCGAGGATACCAACAGATTGCCTAAACCACCGAGTTTAAAAACAACTTATATCAAAAAGTTTAAACACCAATACACATTTAATACTTAGTGTTTATTTTATGTGCCCCTATTAACAGCAATATTTATCTGGAGTGCTTACTATAGTGAAGTATTTTGGGGAAAACTCAAACATTTAATCTTTTTTCTGATCTAGTCTTAAATCAATTTGAAAACTGATCTTTACCATTTTAAATTGATGACACCAGTTGTCAGACACAAAGTTCATATAATAATAATGTTGGTGTGTAACCAAAAAGGTATTGTCTCACCACATGATTTTTAAGAATGCTGCAGTAAGCCAGTTGAAAAATTTCTGCAACAAATTTTCCCTGTTGCAAGTATCCCTTTTTCATGTAAGCCAACAGTGCCATCTGGAGTTAATTTTGTATTAAAGCTAATTTATCATGGCAAAACCGTATTTCAACTTTGTATTAAGATCTGCTAAAGTCTTTTAAACTAGTCTCCCTTTAAATGAAGACCCATGTTATTATACTGTTGATATTCACCAATATTATAAATACTTATCTCAAACGTTTTTGAAGAAAATAAATTCTCTGGTATACAGATCCTATGATAATTTTGTATTTGTTGATGTTTGTACTTGTAAAAAGAACTGTGCTACTGAAAGTTACTTTGTGAATAATACCTAGTCATATTTATTATATATGAAATCCCATTAAATGTTTCATTAAACAGCCTATTGCACAAACAAAACATTTAAAAGGCATTAGGCAGGAAAACTTAAGTACACAGAAATTAGGAAGTTTCATTAGGCAGGAAAACTTAAGTACACAGAAATTAGGAAGTTTCACATTGTTTATTTATATGGTCTTCCTTCTTTTCTCTCTTTTTCTCTCTCTCGCTCTCTTTTTTTTTTGTGTGTTTTGTTTTTGTTTTTGTTTTTGTTTTTTTTGTTTCCTTCTTCTGAGAACTGTTACAGAGCAAGTCTTCAGTGGTAAAATATTTTTTAAAAATGTAAGCTCAAGATCAAAATTCTTGTGGACAAAGGGAACAGTTAGCAGGCAATCTTACAACTTCTAGTACCATTTTCAGTTGCTTGACCATGTGAACTAAATCACTTTAAGGTTCATTTTGTATATAGGATTTTCAGCTATTATGTTTTGGGGTTCCTTGGTTTTATTTTTCTTGTAGTAAGATATTAAGTTTTATTGTGCAACTGTCACAACCCCAAGCTTAATCATCACTGTGTACTGAATGCTGACTGCAGCATGTATTTTACATATTGCCTTTAATTAACTTAGGAGTATAAGCTGGTGATAAGAGAAGACTGTCTATCTAACTGGGAAAGCAGGGGAGTGCCCAGCCCAGGTAGAAGAGGTAGGTTTGAAAAGGCAGGACAGGCAGTATGCTTTGGAATATTCCTTTTTATCCTCCAGAGCTGTGAAAGTTTCCCCCACAGGTTTTCTTTTCCCACAGGAGAATTTGCTGGCTTGTGAAAAGGAGAGGATTCCATGGGATGTTTTACAGAATGTTCAGATCTCTCTCTCGATCTGTTTCCCAGCTTGCCTGTCAGTAGTGATTAATCACTTGCTTGGTGTTGAGGATACACGATGGTGCTGTAGATCTCTAAGCCACACTAACCCCACACTACTACTGTGACGATACTATTGGTTTGCTTCTATCAGTCTGTATTTTTTCTATAACTTTAGGGTATGGGTGAGCCCAGCTTTGGAAAGAATTTTGACATTGCCCTCTGTCGAGAATCCTTCTGAGGGTCTAGTCAAAGACAGGAAAAGTAACATCTGAACTTCTCAATCTTTTCTTAACGAAATCTGAAAGTCCCTCTTGGGGCAACTAACAGTCATTGCTACCAACTACAGGGTAATCCCACTAAATGCTCAGAGCCTATTTCAGATAGCAGAAGCATATCTTCTCAAAGAAAGCTTCAAAAGACTCCTTTGTATCATACCTACGAAAAAGATAGATTCTCTGTAATCTAGATTTCATAAACCAGGAGTAGCTGTCTATCTTGCCTAAAAAAGAGAATTGATGTATCTCAATCTGAGGCTGAGTTTCAGCTAGGAATCATTTGGTGCACTTTTTTAGCTTGTCATAGACAGGACATCAGATTGGATGATCACTTTGGTCACATTTAGCATTAGTCTAAATGAATATTTGTATAAATAATTGAAGAGCAGTAGAGAAGCTAATTTTAAAGTTGCTGTCAGCTGTGTGTCATCACTGTCAGCCTGTGCGATGCCCAAGCTTTACTTGGTGCCATACAGATATAAAAACTACCACTGAGAGTTTGTGATGGTTGATGCAGAAGCTGTGAGCTGGAACGGCCTTTTGCCTTCTGTATCATCTGCCTGCCTTTCTTCTTATCATATCCCATACAAAGCATTTGCCTGGCTTTGCCCTTAGAAAAGTCCCAAGTTGTTACTCACATCTCCCTTTGAATCAGAGTGGGCAGTATGCCAAAATGCAGTCATTGCCCCCTCCAGGCATGTCTGGAGGATGATCCCAGAACTCGGGATACTTCTTGCTCTGCTGAGGGAGTGGGAACCTGGACAGTGCAGTGCATGGCAGAGCTTGGAGATCTCAGCTTAATTTTGCCCTAAGCCTTCTTATCTGGAGTTAAAGTAGGTTACTTCATTCTAGCCCTGTCATTTCTTATGCTTCTCTGTTCTTTACTAACTTATCAGGGTATGCTGTAAGTTCAGAGCATCAAAATGTTATAATTCAGAGTCACAAAATATTTCTAGAAACCAGACAAAGCTTGTAGTATCCCATGACAAAGAAAGTCTTTGTCTGGTATCATTTAGCTAACTACGCTGAATGTCTCTTGAGTGTTTGTGCAAATAATAAATAATTTATCTCTAAAAATTAATAATTCCTTGAATAGTACATATACACCAGCCTGATTTATGGTGTGACTATGTAATGATAATGTGAAATTAAAGGGAAAGCCATTTATGTAATCATTTTATAGCTTTGAATTATGTCATCACTATTTGTTTTATATTTGCATTTCCTCTAGAGTTGTTTTAGTATATTCAATATTTGTGGAGACCACTTTAATTTTTGCTTTCAGTCTTTAATATATGCCTTGGTAGCACTGAATCATTTAAGCTTTACACTTTGTGACATTGGACATTTTTTGAGTAGCATGAGAAGATAAGAATAACATCATTTCTAGATGAACACATGTACGATGTATGATGTAATACATTTATATACCATATAATATATATTTGTATGTGGAGCTATATGTGCATTATAAATATGTTTCTATATATTTAATATTTTCAATTTTATATATCCCTATAACCTCAGCCATGACATTGCAGATCTCATCCAAAGCTTATTAATCTTGCAGTACAATGATTTGTTCTCAGTGGAAAGAAATTGGAAAAACCATAAGTGAAAGATATCTTATCTTAAAAGCATTAACTGAAAGATATCTTATATTATCATCAGACTGTGAAACAGTCACTCATATCAACTTTTTTCTGAGAGAAGTCCCCTGTTTTACCATATTAGCTAAATCTAGGTTTCAGCACTTGTCTCAATGTTTAAGGCAGTAGGAAGGTGGAAGGAAATGGAGATTTCAGACTCAGGTTTTTAATCTTTCTCATAATGTTTTGGATTCATCCCCGGTTGTTTCTACTGACACATTCCTGATGCTATTAAAGTTATATGCTATTACAGGCTTTATTTATTAATTTATTTCAACAAGAGAATGGCATGCAAAAAGTCTTGTTTATAACTCTCACCAGCTAAGATATTGCAAAATAAGTGATGCAAATGTCAATTCTCAGTATCATTAATTCAAACATATAGTATACATATGTACTGATAATATAATTAATTAAAAATGTTCTCAGATACTTGCGACAATGACAATTTTGCATTTCTTAAATATGCATTGAGTCTCAAACATTTTTCTTTGCCTTAACTTCCTTGCATTTTCGTTGGGGTGTATCTACATTCTCTGTTCTAAACAGTCTTAGGATGTGAGATAATGAGAACATTGACTTCACCTGTTTTGAGCCTCTTACCTTCCTGGTGCATAACAAACACTGGCAGAGATTGTATGAGACTGTATAAGGGAAGTGAGAGTCAGGCTGTGATTCTGTGCATTGCAGTCTTTATAGTGACCCATACACAAGGCAGCAGTGCAGTGACTGATGGCAGGCACCAGGACAAACTCTCAGTTAAGCCCTGGGTAAAGTGTTGTGTAGGACAGATAAGGCTGTCAAAATATGTTCCACTTGTATGTTTTTAAAAGTTGTTTTGTCCTCACATTCTTTCTTGGTAGTACTTGAAAGTGTAAACTAATTAATTGGCTTCCCTTTGTCTCTCTTTATGGTTGTTTTGTGCTGTTATTCCACCCTGGGTTTTATATGGGGAACTATATTTATGGATAACAATGATATCCTCTAATTCATCATGCATTATAACTACATCTGAGTAATACACAGGGGAAAGGATGAGGAGCACAACTTTCCCCTAATTCTCACTTCTTTCAAAGTAAAAAAGATTGCAAATATTCCTGAATCAACCAGAAGATCAAAAGATAAAGTATTTGAGAAGACAGAAAAAGAGAAGTACCAGAACGAAGGAGGATCACTTGAATCTCAGGTGAGAAGAAAGCCGAAGTCTCAGTTTGTTGAATATGCCATCCTTGTACTGAATATAGAGATAATCTCAGGTCTGCAGATCAATACTGCTAGGACTTCTAATGTCCCTTGCATTTCTCTATACCCTGCTTTGCCACCATTTTAGCTTTACACCTGAGAAAGGTTGAATTTAAAAGGTTGAATGTAAAAAATGTGCATCCTGGCTTTAGAGATACAATTTGCTTATTTGTTTGTTTATGTATAGAGGAACTACTGGTTGTTCCTTTTGTTGGTGTAGTTTCTGTGTCTGCTGAAGGCTTACTAAATCCATGAATTCACCATATTTGTGTTCCATTAGTCCCTCATTGTAGTGGCTTTCATAGGCTCCTAGGGAGATGAAATAGCTCTTTCCACTGTAGTCAGTTCCTGTCTCATAAATCACAATTGTCATTAGCATGCAGACATAGTGGCAAAAAAATTGGTACGTACTTGCGTATTGGAAGTTCTTCTCCCCTGAGGTGGGATCATCCGAGTGTTCTGCGGCTGTCTGAAAAGCTATTGGCAGCCTTTATGCCTTAAAGGGAATAATTGACATTATTGGTTGCAAACGGATTAATGGAAAGAAATGAACTGACAGCTCCTTGTTTAATGGTATCGCTTTTACTGGGAATTTTGCTGCCTCATGGTGTGTAGTTCAAGGAGAGAACCATTGATTTCTTCATGAAGAAATCTCTACTGATTTTTTTTGTTGACTAAATTTGCTGCACAGCAGACTTCCCTGTGATTCATATCCACACCTAATTATAAGGGAAGGGAAGGGAAGGGAAGGGAAGGGAAGGGAGACAAAACAATTGCATGAAAAATCATTACAAAATACTCTGATTCAGACAAACTTGTTGAGAAGAACTGGGAGTGTGGAGCATGCTGTACGGGGGTGGGGGAAAACGTAAACACAATAACTGAAAGACCTTGCAGACATTGTAAAGTAATCTTTCTTTACCTTGGCAGCCTCTGTTTGTGTCATAATGCATATCAAACTCTGTCAATGTACAATGTATATCAGTCAGAAAAATTACCAGTATACATAAATATAACTTCATCCTAAAGAGGAGTAATAGATGTATACTGGTGACTACGTTATGTTTATGATACTTTCAGCCAGCAGATTCAAACACACCCTACTGGATTTTACGCATAGTTAGTGAACAGAAAGAGGCAGACTTTCTGGAGGTGAAGAAAGACACCCGACGAGCAGATGAGATCAGAGCCATGAAAGAAGCATGGGAGTCTGCAGAGCCAGGGAGAGCTGTCAAGGTAATATCAGAGTGCTATCTTTGCAGTGATGTTTCTTCACAAGTTCCAGCAGTTGTTGTGGTGGTAGAGCAGTTGCCACAACAGAAACCTGACTTCACAGGGCTGTCCTCTTCACCACTCTGTGGAAGACAGGAAATTTTACAGTTTAAAGAATTAAAAGTGATTATGTGCCTGAATTCTGGGCAGGAATCCAGATCAGCTTCTTCAGGCTTCTGTAGATCACTGAAACTTTAGGTTCTACTTCACAAAACATAGAAAAGTTTCTCCTTAGAAAGCCCACTACCTCTACATATTTGCAAAGCTGCTACTTCTGACAAGTTTAATGTTTAGCATGAACAGATTCTATCGAGAAATACACTGCTGTAAACATGCCAAAAATGATTTCTCCTGAAGAACTGGCACCTGGTCATATCAGTACTCAAACTGACCCTTGCAGCCAGGGTTCCAAATTCATTCTGCGTTGCAGGTTACCCATGAGCCGGTACATGCTCGGTATGAATTCACCTTTTAGGAGAAGCAATACTGATTTAGTTGCCAGCTGCATCTGGGTGCTTTTGACGTGACATATGCTTGAGATGGAAAAATAATACATGTTCTTTCTAGCAAAGCAAAAAGTTGCAGTGCTGATTCAGAATTGGAAGCATCATTACCAAAGAAAAATAAAAGAACAAAGTGCAATCTTCAAACTCACCTGACAGTCATTCCCTATGACCACCAGTACCACTGCCCATTAAGGGACATTCAGCCAGAGTCCCAAATTTGTCTTTTTTATATTGCCTTTCAGAAATTAACCTCAGACATGAGTCTTGCCAGTTACACTCTCAGATTTTCTCAGTTCTTTTCAGTGTGTTCAAAGCTCAAAACTTTTCCTGACACTACTCTATTAAATTCTGAACTAAGGAGAGATGCATCTCTGCAGCTTTGATTGGTTGTGCTGAGACTGAAAATGCAAGTACAGCCTCCTAAAGATTAGCTGGAAATGAAACCCCTTTGATGTATAAAGACTTTTCAGAATCTGGTTCTATCACCATTGCCTTTTTCAATCAGAAAATCAACTTAATTGCAACTACAGGGCCCCATTTTTGAAGCCCCTTAGGTTTGTGACATTTTTTTTTAAATGGCTGACATTAAGACAATTGCAGCAACAACAGAATATGCTAAAACAAGGTCTAAATTGAGGGAGTGCTATCCAGATTAAGCAGCTTCCCCTCTCCTTTCTTCTTCACAACCCTGGCCCAATGTCTGCCCATTCCAGGGGTCATAGACCCCCTGACTCTGCAAATTGAGTGCCCGACTCCAGGATGACCAAGAGCCAAAGGGCTTCTCTATCCATTCTGGACATGTCAGCCCTTAAGAGAGTGCCAAGTGAGTCAAAGCTGCCTTCTGAAAAGACAAGCACTGATGTCTGGTTTTGGCATCAAAGGTAATTGAGTCTGAAAGGGTTTGCACCCAAAGGTCTCACTTTTCAGGAGGAAGTCTAAATCATCAGGCTATAGGAGCTCCGAGGACGAAGTGATAGTTCCCTAAGGAGGTGCAGTAGCCATACATTCGGCTATACAGCTTTTGTTTTATTTTTAACCCCAATACTATTTTAAACTGCCCAGAGATTAGTGGTTTCCCACTACTTCATTGGACATTGATCTTTAGTGTAAGTGTGCAGTATCTTAGGACTGATTCAGTGGGATCCTGGCATCTTTTCTGATTCCAACACCAGGCAGACTTCCACACTGCACCTTGGTGTTAGGTCTTATTGAAGTCTTATAGAATCCTACTTTTGAAAATTCTTTGAGATTTAAAATATGCAGTAAAAGTTTTTTTATCTGGATCATAAAACTTTGATCTCTAGGCTTTCCAGGAACGTGTGCGTTTTATTAATAAGTATGCTGTGAGAGATTCAGAGGAACCCATAGCTGGGACTGAGACTGCCGACTTAACACCGAGCTCAGCAGAAACAGGTAAGGGTATAACTGTTCAGCATGTTCCACTCCTTAGGAAAGACTTCTGCGTTAAATACTGGTAGTAGATGGATAGATCAGCCCCAATAAAGGTGTCCAAATGTGCAATGGCAAGTTTGCTCTCTATCCCCTTTTTATTTTGTTTCATTGCTCTATTCACAGGCACAGATACAGCCTCACAGCTCTTGGAGGCTGCCAAGTTACCCTTAAGAAAACTTCAGGTAGTCCTTTTGCAGTCGAATTCTGACCCTGAATTAATCTGAAATTTTTGGAAGTTCAGTGGAAAATACCTTCTCCTTCAATTTCAAGTACCAGAGTTCATTAGTGTAGAAATGCTAAAAAAGTGTTTAGCAGCTTAAACAGCATGTCAGTAAGAGACTAATTAACCTAAAGTGCATTCTCTCAATGATCATGTTCATGGAAATTGTTCATGGAGAGTGATCTGGAAGTGAGGTGTCAAAAAGTGCATACTGAGTAGCATCAGCTTCCTGGAAGCTTCCATAAGTGCTGTCTAATTTTATTTAGTGATTACAACTTCTACGGGTTCTTCATATGTATTCCCTGTCAATTTCTGTACTCTGATGAAAAGTTGAACTGGGTGCAAGACTTCAAGCTGTTTGTTGGCTTTTTCTTTTGTGAATATGCTGAGATCAGGCCATTATAAGAAGGACAGAATACTACCCAGTCTGATTGTGACAATATCTGAACATGGCTCATGTTCATTGAACTAGAAGCTGTGACCCATACTTAACTATAGATTAGTGTTTTTCCATCCAGATTAGGTAAGTAATCTTCACAGGAAAGGTTCAGAACTTAAAGTAGAATTAATCCTCACCTAATGCCTCAAACACAATATTGGTTACTTGAAATACAATATCATTTCCTCTAAGTTACTGGCTAAAGGGCTTCAAAATTAATGGTTTTTCACCTAGAGCTTTGTTCTAAACTAAGCATTTAGAGTCTAATATAAAGTCTTATGAAGTAAAGGGTGACACTTCAATGACTTTAAGTCGTTGTGGTTCTATTCCACAGAATACAGCAATAGGCAATGATGGTGTTGAACAGTTCTGTTGTATGCAGTATCTTAATGAGGATTTTCATATTCTGGAGAATACTGTTCTGATGGGCAGTATCTAAGGCACTTCCAAAGATCCAAGTCACTCTTCGAGACCAGCAGAGAAGGCTGGTATATTTGTCTATGTATAGAAAGTAAATATATAGACAGTAATTTTTTTTAATGTTCAGAAACCTCTTCCTATTTTTCATCAGAAAAGTCCAGTAATATTTTTTAAATATTTCAATTGGTTACTGCTATAGGTAAGGTAATAAAAGAGTTTTTATAAAAGAAAACTACTGCAGTTATCATTAAATCTCATCAAATTTCAGAAGTATTTTCAGCACATTGAGACAAACTGAAAGAAGGAAGCATTGAAATAATGACAAAGCAGCTCAGGCTGGTGCCATGCTTAATATCAGATGTGTCATTGTATTGCAAGAATGTGACAATAAAACATAGCATGGTTATTATCCATGTGGTTAAAAAAAAGTCTAAGATTTCAGAATACCAGTTTTACTATGTCATGGTTTTTCTTTAATCTGGTATTTCTTAGACTAAATCTTTTCCCAGGAAGGGAATATATACTTTTTTTAAACTACAGCCAGGACTGAAAACCAGCTTGTTATTGATCTTTTAAAATAAAAGAATATGATTCCCAGAAGCTGTTTTTATATCTTTTAGACACTGCAAATTCAATGTTCTTGCTTAGATTTACAAACTTTCTTGAGTAGAGGGGATTTAGCTAAAATACATATATTTGTTTCATTCCAGTATATGTGGGGATTTTGCAGCATCTTTGATTCTATCCTACATGTTGGAAATAAAAGGACAGAAATATTATATCCTCTTCAGCCCATATGCTCATTTAATAATGTATTTTGCTGAGCCAAAGGAAGAAAAATTTATATAAGATTTTAGGTGGAGCCCCCTAGCATAACCAAACAACCAGTTTAATCTGTTCTGTTTTATATTTTACCACAGGCAAGCAAGCACCACAAAGAGCCATTGACTCAAGATTAAAAACACAGCAAAAAAAATGGAAGCTTATAGACCTTAATCCTTACATGAGGTAAACTGTCCCAACATAATAAATGTCCAAGGACTTGAATCACTGCACTGTACGTGAGGAGTATGTGACATAAACTTTTGAAGACAATTAGCATTCAGGAAAATATGTTTATTTCAGTGTTCATCTTGAAAGGAGCACTTATTTCCAGATCACAGAATATTCTGAATTGGAAGGGACCCATGAGGATCATCAAGTCCTGCTCTTAAGTGAATGGCCCATGCAGGGATTGAACCCACAGGCTTGGCATTATCAGCACCTCACTCCAAACAGCTGAGCCAATCTCAGGGTCATAGAAATCTTTCAGGATGTTATGCTGGTTTAAAATAACCTATTTAACAAATGCAGTTCAGTTAATAATGGTTAATATCTGAAATAATTATATTAATTCTATTTATTTTTCAAAAGAACTTTATTCTTTATTACAAATGTTGACATGAACTTATTGAGCTAATTCACGTGCACCTCCTTATTTGCGGTGCTGTGGCTAAAACCCACTTCATGCTTAAGTCCATTTGTATTCAATGTGGCATTTTTGTATTTCATTGATCTTCAAAAGACTTCTAAAAATGCTGAAAAAAATGCCCAAATTTATTTTTAAATTGAAAGGGAAATTGGTATTATATTGAAGTGAATGGCATTAAAACAGTAGAAAATATGGCAAAATACCTTCCACAAACTTGATTCTTGTAAGCATTTCATTTGTCTTCAACTCCTTGAGTATTACGCTAGTCATTTAGGACAACATGTAAAAAGTATGTTATCCACTTACCTGCCATTATGCCAAAAAAAAAAAAAATTGCATTTGTCTACGCAGAATTATAATATCAAAAACTTCTGAAAATATACTTCTTGCAAGTTAAAAGTAAGCGTCACATGTAGGAGTTTTTCATATGCTCAAAGATGAGCATGATTTTACAAATAGATTTAAAATAGACACTCAAGTATAAGGAGGCCTGGCCTCAGGAATGTATTTTCTTACTGGTGTTATATATAAGCAGAGGAAAGGTGACTCCTTAACCATATGATAGTGATGTTGCCAAATATAAGCCAAATACCTGCATATAGATGTTAAGCAAAATAGACAACAACCAAAACTGCATTTGATATGAGACAAATATCTGTTTTGTATTTCCTTCAGAAAAACAATGTCTGAACCTGTGCTGAGAAACGAGTCTATCATTAAACAGCAACAGACACGTCAAGAAGAAAGAATCAACCATTTTAGGCAACTTCGCAACCTGGCTTTGGAACAAAGACAAAAAGAAGAAAATGACAGAGTTTTATTGAAGCAAAATATACTTGAAATGTATGAGAACCTGCAGGTATGTTTTCAAGATTACTTTCCAGTTATTTACTACTATGATGTCTGCCACTAGTCTGAATATCCCGATCAACCATTATCAAAAGTTTTGTATTCAGTACTAGTAATTATAAGCAGTGAACAAGCTTGAAATTTCACTCAGGCAAAGGTTAAAACTAAAAGTTCTAAAGTAAAAAAATAGTACTGCATGACATCCTTAATATGATATTCTTAGTACTTTCTTGATACACTCTCTGCAAAAACACTATTTTATCAGCATAAAAGGATGGTTATAAGTCAGAATAAACTGACCATGTGACATACATGACCAGATGCTTATTAGGTAAAGCATCTCCAGTTTGGCTATTTTTTGGTTATAGAATTGTATAGAGCTTTTTGAAAAGCAATAAAAATTATACAGGGGGATAAGTTGCTCTTAATGTGTCTCAGAGAAAAGTTAGAGAACCCAGTTTTCTTGGTATATGCATGATGCCAGCAAATGAAGATTTTAGATTACTAATCCTCAGAAAACCATGTCAATAAGTAATAAATGGGGTACTATTAGGGTAGGATCCATTGTGAGGATTAACTCAGCCAATGCATTGCACAGGAAATTGGAACAAACATCTTACCAAATTGGCTTAACTGCTGAGCATCAACAGGAACAAAATGATTTCTTACAGTGGTGATACAATAACCTCTATCAATCAGCTGGTGACTATTCAGAGCTCTTAAAACTGGATAAGAGACAGTAAAAACAATTTTATATCAAATCAACCTATTTACAGAGATCTTACTTGAAAACATCTCCTTAACTAGTTCCCAGACAGCGTGATTTATGTTACTCAAGTACTGGTCAGCAAGGAGGCACAGTTCTCCAGCAGTGGCTGATCCTAATAAGGATGCATGTCCAGGTTTTCAGATGTTGCTATGATTTTGGATGCCTAACATATTGTATATTAGAATGGCAAATTTTTCTCAAGAGATCCTCTACTCTTTCTGGAAAGTATTTCCTTTAAAAATGTTTCACAGTATGAATTTAAAATGAGAGTCACTTGTGAATATGCACACTAAACTGATAAGCACTTTTGCAGTTCTTTCATCTGTAGACCACAAAGAACTATATAAAGATTTCCAGGTATCCCCATTTTTCAGAATGGAAATAGAAAAAGGAAAGTATTCAGAAGTGTCAAAGTCCCACTTGCTCCAAGTCTTATTGAAGATTTAGGCTCCTTTAGCCTCTTAAAAGGCTGGAACTCCTAAGCCATTTCAGTATTTCTGACACCTAGTTTTTAATAGACTGTTTAAGACAGCAAAGCAAAGCAGTAACCGAAAAGGGACTAGATCCAGATGGGTAACTACTCTATTGCCCTATTCTACTTTCACACAATTAGCTTATTATGCCAGCAATTTTAAAAGGATTTTCCTGAACTTTCTCTTCTTCATGGTGGAAAGATTGACATATAGCGGTTTCCTTTGAGAAATCAATAAACATCCATGTAAAAAGAAAAGGAGAGATGCTCTCCCTGTACTTATAGAGTCGCAAAGTGAAACAGAAGAACAAGGATACAGTTGCTTGTGATGAAATCAAGATTGATGTGTTGAGCAGGGCAGTATTGCTGTTTGTTTTTGGCTAGGCATCCTTAGATGAAACACGAGGCAGAGTTTACAGCATTCGGGAAGCATACAGAAATCAGCTGCTGGAGGCTGAGCGCAGAAAACAAGAAGAACTGGCAGCTCAGGAAGCAGCCCTGCAAGCAGAGCGAAAGAAGAAAATCGCAGGCAGAAAGAAAAAACAGTAAAGGTTTAGAGAAAAAAGCGTAGTTGCTATCACTAGTAAATTGTATTTAACCGTTTGGGAAAGAAAGTTCATATGCAAAGATGAAAAAGAATGTTTATTATTTTCAAGTATTTTTGGCAACTATATCACATTTTCTCTCTTTGCCTGTTGCTAGTCAAAAAATTGATCTAGTATTCTTTTTAGGAGTGTTTAGTATTTTGCTTCTCACAAAGCTACTCGCTGCTATTATAGTTTTTATGTTTTACTGAAATAACTTTTGCAATAAAATTCGTATTCCATTCAGGACTCTTCTCCCAAAATCAGTGTCTTTTGTCCTTTTTTTTCCATCAAAACAGTACCCATCAAGAATGAATCAGAGTTGGAACAGTGAATGTAACCGGTCAGTTTTGAAAGTCATTTGACCTGGCTCCTTAATTGGATGACAATTTGTGGAGTTTATCATAATTAAATAGTGGCAAACCACACTTTTCAGATGCTGGCATTGGGATGCTTACCAAAGCCTGAATGAGTAGGCACTCACAAGCTCTCTGTGTACTGTAATATTTTTCCCTTTCATCATTCTCTTAAGTGTTTTGGAATCTCACAGTAATTCTCTGTAGTGACAAACTCATGACACAACCTTCCAAGGCCTGTTAAATACTCCTTAAAATCCTATTATTCTCTTTGTTTATCTTTCCTAAGCTATATTTTGCCCATGCTGGCTTTGGTCAAAGTGACAAATTACAGTAGACTCTCAGCTGGAATTTAAAATAATTTCTTAAAAGTAAACAAGTGTGTGGATGAGGCAGCAATCACAGGCTTTTTACACAAAGGGTGAAATATTTCCTCTAAGCTCTTGTTTCCATTATCATAGAACTCCTGTATTTGTGGTTTTGTCATCAAACACAAATAAACAATCATCACAAGCTGCTGCCCTATCCACCTTTCTTTCCCAAAAAACCACTCAGAAGCTATCACTGTACACAGAGACAGTGATCAAAACTCTTACAATTGTGGGAAATCTCTGGAACAGACAGACCTGTATTAAATGGCTTAAAGTATTTGCCATGTATGTAGTCACAAGCAGAAGCTTGGGAAGTTAGACTAAGTACATGCAATATGTCCAGGATGTCCAAAAGCCTTTCATTATCTATGCAAGGTAAGAAACCACGAGACTCACCCATTTGATGCAAATCACAAGAAATTTTGTGCTTTGCATTCTGGCCACTGGTACTGGCTAGCCATTGCCTTTAAAACTAGCCTTTCCTCTGCATCTTAATGACCAGGTGTTCAGCTTCAGCTGGTTTTGCTCACCTCTGTTTTATCCATACCTCACTACTTGGCTTGAACTTGACTCACTCTTCTGTCAGTTCTATGATGTCTGTGCTTTGTACATCATCACACCTACACACCCTGCTGTGATGCCAATGCCTCCATTCAGCCTCCTTCTCCCATACTTTATAAACTAAACTAACTAGCTTGAGTTTTTGTCTTTGAAAAGGAAGAACTGAAACCAGAGTCCTAAACATGCACTGGAGATTTTTATTTCAAAGATCAGGAGCTAAGTTTTGCTTTGACCCATACAGGCTGAAAATAAAAAGCCTGTCAGTCTTTTGCTATAATTGCTATTTGTCCTCTCTATTTTGGAATATGGGATATACTGCTTCATAATATTCCATTTTGTTTCCATGGCAATAGCACGTGTTGGTTGTCTTCTATGTGAATCTCTAATGAGCTTCTGTAGAGGAAGATCAAGTTGAAGTTCTGTTCTTCATGTCACTGCAAGCGTTATAACGACATTCTGTTGTAAAAATCAATCCAACTCCAAAAGCCAGCATTATCAACATCTAAATGTCAAAAATTCAGCTAATAATTTTCATGATCACAACCCATCCCCACGTGTAATCAGCTGTCAACTGACTTAAACTCATGCAGTGTACTCAGATCTACATTATCAAATCTTGCTCTGATGTTAAACATAATTCTAAGTCTCATAATTTTCTCATTTTGAAGGGTAACGTGGCATCGCCGAAGTCTGCTGTATGGTTTGTGAATGTCTCTATTGGCTCGTTTATGATTTCAACAACGCAGATATGATGAGGGTGTGAATTACTGTCACGCTGTTAAACTGCATGTACTTTGGGGTGTGTCATGTTTTAAGAGAAGCACAGTAACAGTTTTACTAAATCCCTGTGCATATTCCAGAAGAACAACACACCCACTTACCTCATAAAGGAGCCTGGAAGAGAAAATGCCTTGTTTGGATTGTGCCCAAGAATTTACATACATTGGACCAGAAACAGATGACTGATGACATTTAATATGCATCAGTTTTACACCAACAGAACAGCTTTTCACATGGTGCACTATATTATAGGCTAAGTTAGTGGGGAAAGATGTACAAAAACTAAAACAAAACTATTTCAAAACAGCCATTTTCAGTAAGTTAAAGAGCCATTGTGTTTAGCACCTCACTGTAAGGAAAATAAGAAAAACTACATGTTGTGTTTTAATTGATTGTTGCCTCCAGTTTGTAGACCAGGTTGCCCAACAGTCAAATTATGTGTTCACATGGGTTAAACATTTATTCTTTTGCCCTCTGGGAGTAATACAGCTTTTAAGCATCATAGTTGTATAAAATTTACGATAATAAAAGCTCTGGGATTTGGATAGTCATGAGTTCTGCTTATATTTAGCTTGGCCATACAGGGCCAGATTCAATAGGAGCATAAGGACAAGCTTGAAGTTAAGCGCATTCTTGCTCAGTGAAGAACTTCAGCAAAGGACTCACACATGGAGTCAAGCCCTTTACAGAACAGAATAGATAGGGCAAACTTTTCTGAATCAAGACACAATTGCCTGATCTTTCAAGATGACACTCATTTTGGAGGTGTAATAGCAAAATGGCTGCATCGAAGCATACTATACCAGAACAGAATGTAACATACTATCACACCACAGAAGAGGGTTTGGGGGAATGGGAGCAGGGGTTGAACAGTTGCCTTTTAACATTTCTTACAGAAAATCATCTCTGAGAAAGCTGGCACAGTTGGTCACTTACACAGCCTCTCATTTTTGTTCATGGAAGGACTCTGTGTGTGAAAAACAGCACATGTATCTAGGATCTCTAAATATTGCAGTTTATCTGTCTTGTGACTTGGAGAGTTGCATACTTTGCCCCTGAAATTTCAAGTCTGACTCCTGAAGAAGTCTGGCAGAAGCCATTTCTTAACAGATTAAAGAGTATTGGGTACCCCAGCTGTTCAAAAATCCTGATCAGTGTCTGGCAGAAGATTGTGTGCTTCTTAGAGATGGTCTCCAATATAATGGTAAGATTTCTTTTTATTTTTGTGTGATTGCCCCACATCTTTAAGTACCTCCAACTCATGAATTAAATACAAAACTGATTGAACTCTCTGCACTTAAAACACTGTTGAAGAGTCTGTTAGTATCTAAACATCAAGAAGAAGCAGTTTCAAAAAGCAGCACAGTGGCATGTGAGAGACAAGCCTGGTTTTCCTCCTGTGAACCAGCTATGCCATTTGAAACACCTAGTGAGCTCAGAGTTTAGCACAATACTGGAAATGTTTTACAGTTGTACTTGGTGACTGGCTGGAATTTTGAATATTGATTTAGAATTTTATTAGAGCATAGGGCATCTTTCAGCATATCATTAAAGCTGAGTTGCATTTTTTGTAATAGTAAAATTAAAAGAATTTGTTTACTGTACTCTTTCCTGGTACTCATTTCTCTTTCAGTTGAAGTGTAGCCAGTTATACAAAGCAAAAATGCCACTATCCAGTAGAAATTTGTAAAAGTTTGGATGGCAACTGCAAAGGTCACAGGAGAATGAAAACGTGTTAGATTGCATTGTGAATAATCCCTAAATAATTTATTGGAGGTTGATTTCTTTACTTCTACATTTTAGAAAAAACGGTAGATTCACAGTGAGGTACAGATAGCTGAGAAAGAAATAAGTCTTTGACCTGATAATTCAATTTAATGGGGATTAAGTTCATAAAGATTTATTCACTTGTAATAATTCTTTGGAGGTATGTTCTGCTAAACTGTAGCAGTTTTCACTGCTTGATCCTTTTCTTTTGACCAGCTATTCTGAACTAGAAAGGATCTTTTCCATTAAAATATGTATCTACAGTCACTTTTTAATGCAAGTAGCTTCATTAATCTTCATATTACTTGTCCCATCTGCTTTGCTTTAATTTGGCTGGCATTTACACAATGAGTTACAGACCAAAAAGCAGAGCAAGCCCTGTTCCATGTTGCCTTGCTACTGAGACAAGCAGTGTGCTGTGAAACCAGGCTTGGTTCTGAGCTGCCAGTCTGCTCACCCCAGCAATGTGCAATTTACCCGCTCTGTAAGGTCTCATTTTAATTCAAGGAAGAGACAGCATTTATGCACATGCACAGCATTTCTCCTCCAAAAGACAAGAAAAGTGTCTACATATTTTGTCTGGCAGAAAACATAAGAGAACAGCTTTGCATAATCACATGGCAGTTTGCAGAATGAAGAAATCTCACTCTCTGAGCCCTTTTTTCCTCTCATTCATTTCTTGAATCAGTCCTAATAGATTCAGAGTCCAGGTAATATTTCAATGATTTAAATATTCTCGTTTGCAGAAAAACAAGATGATGTTGTCCTCCATCTCAAAGGAGAACAAAGACAGTAGAGAAGTAGAAAGCCAGAGAAGGAGAGGAAACAATTTGCATTGTATGAAGTGAGACAACAGCACAAAAGGAAGTGCAGTGAAGATGTCACTAGCCACAATAAAAGAAAATATTTGGTGGGGGGGGATGGGGGACATGGTTAGGTAGTACTCAGGACCTTTGATCTCTGTGGCAACAAGAATGTGGTTAGGGTCAGTGGTTCAGGAACTGACAGGCTATTCTGAGAATGAGATAATGAACAGGTTCAAGTGCAGCCAGGACATGTCACTTCGGGTCACTTCTGGATGCACACTCCTCTCTGAAACATGAGCTTCCCTGCCCAACACCTGGCTTTCTCCCTTAGAGCAAGCACCAAAATGCTCACTCTTTCATGGGTACATGGGAGGTGTTTGCCTTGCACATGGTAGCTCAGTGGGTGCAGTACAATCCATGGAGAATAATACCCAGGCTTCTCTGCTCTCAGCCTGAGAAAGCTGGATTCCATGGGTGTGTACCCACAGACAGGACACCACAGATATTTTTCCCAGACACCATGAGGGACCCATTCTCACCAGACCCATGCTCACAAGACCAAGCATAGGGCAAGAGAGATCCTGACTCCGTGTATAAGCCAGCTCGTTGCAAAGCTGGAACTAAGAAGGAGGGATATAGCAGCTGCATGTTCATGGACTTCTGTAAGGTTTGACTTGCTAAATCATCATCTAAATGAAGTGTCTTGCTAAAACGAGATTACTGTTTTGAAGCCTGTAGAGTGCTAGATTTGATTTCCATCCAATGTCTGGACATTCTATTCGTGGCAAAAACCAGTAGATGTCAGCTACAGACAGGTACAGAGGCAGTCCAAACACTCTGTGGTGGTACAGCTAGAAGCAGCCAGAACTACTTCAGACATACAGAAAGCAGAAAGAGCC
The DNA here is from genome assembly GCA_013397175.1 of Platysteira castanea. Classification (NCBI taxonomy): domain Eukaryota; kingdom Metazoa; phylum Chordata; class Aves; order Passeriformes; genus Platysteira; species Platysteira castanea. The sequence continues at coordinate 19,747 of VYXC01004591.1, forward strand.
TAAAGGGGCTCAAAGGGGCAGTGAAAAAAAATTCATCCTTCCTCTTCTGTACTCCACTCATTCAGCTTTAAGGCCACAATTATTATGGGGTTATTTGTTTGTTTTGTTCTTTTTTTTTTTTTTTTACTGCAGAGAAACCCTGACTTGGCTCTGGAGACAACTGTTGGCAGAGGCTAGAATCACAGATCCAAAAATCCAGGAAAGACTAAAACTACTCCACCCTTAGTTCACCAGGGTAGACAAAAGAATGAATCACAGGACTTTACATACCCCATAAAAATGTTACTCTTGGGAACTGGAGAAAGATAAGGGACTAAAAATTAGCCACCAGTGCCTAAAGCTATGCTTGTACTCTTCTCTCTTACACTACAAAAATGTGGCATGAGAGAATGCGAGGTTCAGCTAATGCAGGAATGAGAAACTGCCTCTTACCTTGTCCTTACTCTTAATAGAATGACTTTCACAGCATTTCATCAAAAGCATTAGGAAAAGCAAGGGAATGCTTTTCTATTTTTCCAGTGCAAAAGATGAGTTTCCTAAAAGCACATTTGTTGCCTGCAAACAGCATCACATATTTCTCAGACTTGCTTAAATGGCTTTCACCTGAACTATTCAGTGTTATGAGTTTCAAAGACTTCATTGGTAACTTATCTTTTTCAAGTGGTTTCTTTTTTTCTCTCATATATATTACTGGCTTAGCACTTTGCAGCTGTGATGTAGCAGATGGAAACTGTTTTGATAATTGATGCTCTGAAATACCATATGCATAGGCTGAGATATTTAAGTTCTGTTTAGTGTGTTCGTCTATGTCCATATCTGCTTTCTCCTAAAGACTCTGATTTGTTTACCGCAAAACAACAACAAAAAATCTGGAAACATGGCTAAGATGAGAAGACTGTAGATCCCTGTCATACTGTTTACAATTTGGATGCAGAGGCAAACAAGTCCAGATGAAGTATCGTTCTCTTTTCAGTCTTCTCACTAAACTTAGCATGAGCTGAAGGTCTATTATTGGCCCCTCCCCCCCCTCCCCCCCATCTATCAGCACATGTGTGCTGAGTATATCATTGCTATAATTTAACATATCATTGCTATAATTTAACACACAGCCAGCATTGGTACAACAGAGCTGGCGTGCAGTGCAGAACAATTGCAAATCAAGTGTGAGACATTTTATCAGATATAGCCCGTGCTCAGTGACATTCAGCTGGTGTTTTGCTAGAGGCCAGGAGTTCACCAGCAGGATGCACAGGGCAGAACTCTGGGAGACAGCGCTCTTGGCAGTCCAGTTAAGTACTTTGCTTTCAGACTCAACGTGATGCAGTCTCCTTGTTCCACCCTTTTTTACATGTTCCACCCTTTTTTACATGTTCCACTGTATTATTCATTGCTGCTTTCATACTGTCACCCTGCTAGCAATGTGGCTGTATGGGGAATAATATGGAAATTACTTTTAACAGCAACCAACAGGAACGTTGTACCACAGTCTTTTTTTTTTTAATTTACTCAAAGATAGTGCAGACAGTATAGACGGGACGCCTAACTCTGGCCATCTAAATCAGGAGGCTGAGTCATTTAGTCACTTTTAAAAATTCATAATCATGATTGTTGCCTGGAGAAATTTTTAAAACGCGATGTGAATCGTGTCAGTGCGAACAGCTAATATGCCCTGTGAATAAGGTAATTAAGAGGGTGTTTATCTACGAAAGGACTTGTGATTTTCCGTGCCATGTCCCGGCGCCGCCATTCCCTCCCGGCCGGGCCCACCAGGGGGCGCTGTGTCCGTGCCTGCTCCCGCCGGGATCGCGGCGCTGCGGGGCCGCCGCTCCTGCCCTCACGGGCCGCTTCCAGCCCTGCCCGCACACCCCGCCGCCAGCGGGGCGGGTCACGGCCAGGGCAGCCCGGCGGGGCTCCTGCTCCGAGCTGTGCCCTAGGGCCAAACACGGTCCCTCGGCAATTCGCGACTGCAGGAGACAAACGCTGAATTCTCGCTGACCCGGGCTAATTTCCGAGAGGCTGAAGGCAAGGATTGCTGTCTTTTTAGTCTTTTATTTCCCCCACAGCAAAATGTGTACTCAGTTTTGAGTAGCGCTATAAATAACGTAAAAAATAATAACTGGGAGGCACTGGGTCTGCAGAGTAACAAAGCCCCGTGCTTTCATCTGGGCCCTGCAAAGCTGTGCCCTGTCTGCCCCTATTCCACTTGAAAGAGAATGAATCTGTGTGAACTGGGAGGATTTTGTGTGGCTTTCAGCCTCTGTCCATTTCAACACCGAGTGTGTGACAACTCCACGGCAAACCTGAGCCCGGCTCAGCTGACCCGCGGCTGAATCTGCACTGCTGCCAGCCCCTGGGAATGCAGGCGCTGGCTGTGTCCAGCCTCAGTTGCCTTAAGCCTTAGAGCCCCTGAAGGCTTTTCCGCTTTTTGTTTTCAGGGTTTGTGTGCGGGCCAGCTGACGGCTTAACTCGGCTGACCCTCCTCCCCCAGCGAGGCTGACACCGGTGCACGGTATCGATCTCACTGCGGTACAGGAGGTGCAGCCAAAGCGCCGAGAGGCACTCACCTCGTACAGTGTGGTACGGTGAACTTTCAGAAAGTAAAAGTGCTTGGTCAGGAGGCTGATAGAGTAAATCATCAAAAATACCCGCTGTCCGTTGTGCCTCTTGACATTCATTGTGCTGCAGCTGTGGCTTGTTTTATTGACTCATTATAAGGATATAATGCACTGGGGAGTTAGAAACTTGCAAAGGGAAGTATCTGCTGTCCCATAAATTGTCCCTCTAATTTTGTAACACATTACATTTTAAAGGCAGGTCATAATGTTCCCAATCAGTTACCAAAAGGTAGGTCTCTAACTAAAAATTACTTGAGTGAAGAACTTGCTTCAAATTGGAGCACTGAAAATCAGGCCAGTTTGAATTAACTGCTGGTGGATTCTAGCTCTGAAAACACGGGCTGCTGTCACCAAGTACAACGCTAGCCTTTTGAAACAGATCCAGGGAATGAACAAGCATAAAAATGTTCCAGACAACTTCAGAGTGCTATTTGGTGGTACTGACCCTGCCTGCACCACTGAGAGGCCTGATACAGCATAAGTGCCAACACCACTGGATATGCATCTGCTTGACTCTGGAGAGGTTCTAAAGCTGGAACCAAATCCACACTCTGCGTGTTGTACAAGAGAAAAATGGGGGATTGGGATAAGCAAGGGCCTGATTTTCCCCTCCAAGTACTCTTGCTTGGACTGAGTAGGTAACTGTACAAGTAAGCTGGATCATAACGGGAGCTGCTTAGATTTTTGAACAGCTGATTGACTTTTTTCTCCCATTTATTAATCTGATACATATTAGTTTGATAATTTCTTTCAGCAAATTTTTGAGCTGCAGCATTGAGAGCTGCAACAAACATTTGTTTTGTTTATTGCTTATTTTTCAAATGTCATCATGCGCTAGAGGGTCTGCAGAAGCTCATCACTTCCCAGGGACAAGAAGACTGCAAGAACCTTCTGATGGGGAACAGTCCGTGCAGTCTTCTGCCTACAGTAAACTTCTTTTCCCTGTATGTGGGTAAAAAGACAGAATATCACAGAAATTAAAAAACAGATTGAAGCTCTCATTGTGTTTAAGCTGCAGTATATATTAGGATATGGCATTTGTCTAGTGATGAGTTATGGCTGAGGTGTTAAAAAAGAATTAGTCTAGGCAATTTAGCCACCAGACAGCTATTGATATTAACAGAATCAGGCTGACTGACTTTGCAAGTCTCCAATTATAATCCGTGCTATAATTATGATTATACTTCTCCATAGAGCACTATTGAGCCTCCACTTTTGACTCATACTAGATTCCCACTGAGGTCAGCAGGAGCTGTGCTGGAGATGGGGCGTTCATAGGCAGCACTGTTTGTCCAACAGTAAACAAGCTGTTCCTGTAAATTGCTTCCCTACAATGGACTGTTTTCTCCTGTGTATGGTCATAGCTCTAATCAGGCATACAGCTTTTGCTTTGCTCTGACACAGCAGCGAAGTCAGGTTTAAGGCACTGGTGGTCTGGTGTATCTTCAGACTTGTCCAGCACTGCAAAAGTCTTACCTTTTACAAGTCTTAACTTAGGGGCTAGCTCGAGTCTCCATCCAATAATTCAGTATCAAGAATACCCGGCTTGCCTGTAAATCTTTCTCGTTTTTGTGCAGACAACTAAAATATACTTAATTGATTTCATCATGATTAAAAGGAGGTAAGTAGATTTATGCAAGAGGAGTAAATACTCAGGTTTACTGTGGAAAGCTTACACAGGAAAAACCTATCTTCATCTCCTAACCTTACTTTATTATACACTCAGAAAAACCCTATGTATTGATTGTGGGTGAAGTTGTTAATTGCCTGGCCAGCACTACAAGTGCGGAAACGTGTTTGGGAAGCAGCTTTCCATTTTTGTAGAAAAAGAGGAAACAAAGACCATAAACTGGGGAAAACCTGAAACAGAAAAATTCATAAGACTGCAGTTGTTCATGTTAAGGTGCACAATGTGAGAAGAAGATATTCACATTAGGAAGTTTCTGTAAAGGCTAGCTTGCTGACAAATTGCCCCTATTATCTCAATAATCACTTGCTAAGCTATAAAAAACATAAATCTCTCATCTTGCAAGCAGATCTGTGGAAGTACAATCCCGTGGGATTCTGCATGGCACTACCAGCCTGTTAAAGTCGATCAGAGGGTGGCATAGGGCTGCCATCTCAGGCCGTGTTTGAATGTTCTTCTATTCTCTTATTTCTGGGAGAAATAGGATCTTCACCCCTTTGGTATTTGTCTGGGAATCCATGAGCATGTGTCAGAAGTATATGGACATTTCTTCATGGAGAGTCTTCAGAAATGTAATTACAGCTGTCCTTAAACACCATGTTCTGCACTTCCCCGTGTCCTGTATAGTGCTCTGCTACATGATGGCTGTGTAACCTAAAGCCATACTAGCATTTTAATCTTGGACTTTTTATTACTGGCTCCATTAATCTCAGGCTTTTTTTCTTTTACTGTCTCATCTTTCCAAAATTTGCATTATCAAATACTTAAAATCAACCACTGAAGCAGAATGAAGAGTATCACTCGGAAAGTTCTGCACCATTGCAGTGGCTACAGTGTGTTACCCTGTGGTATTTGAGCACTTGCAGACAGGAACAATTTCTGTCTCCTGAGAGGGCCAGGGTGCAAGGAGCTGTCCTGGTTTTACGAGAGTATAATTTGGGTATTAGCCATAATACCACATAAGCCCTGTGGCTTTTTGAAAGTGGTGTTAGGAGTGATGCACAGCATGGCCATGGTTTCGTGGTGAGTCTGCAGTCTTGCAGGACCTGGGCCCTGAGCACCCCATGCTTTTGACAACCAGCTTCTCTGCTTCTCTGGCTAATCCACAGCTGTACTCCACAAGTCAGTAGGAGAAGCGCTCTTACTGAGCTCATGTTAGCTTGCTTCTGTTGGGAGGGAAACTAAAATTTCAAAAGTCAAGTCATCATTTTTTCTCTACATTACTTTTGCAAAATAATAGGGTGAGGCTTCCTAATGTGCAACCACTTGCAATTAATCAGGCAGTGACTGTGTCTGAGAGGGGCTCAGGGGCTCCCACCTGAAGCCAGGTTAATCTATTTCCAAAATTACTGTGACCTGCAGCCCTGGTGGGAGTGGCAGGAGCCTTTTCAAGAGGCACGAGTGTCATCTAGTGGTGAAACAAACCCACTCGATCACACCCCAAGGGCCACCGTCTGCCCACTGGTTTCCATACAGAGCACTGGGTGACACATTTTGTTTCTGCCACACTTTAACAACCTAATACAGAATGTATGCACTAATGCTTCTTTTAGCTTTCAGCCTTATGGGATTTCTTTTATGCAGGCTAATGGAAAATAATATGAGCCCATAGCTAAGCAGGCAGCAGACACTAATGGCTCTCCAGCTGAGGTTCTTCTGTGCCCGTGATGAGATACAGAAAGGGTCTGTCTCCTTGGGAACAGTGACCACCAGCTCCCCAGCAATTAAGTGAGAATTTTACAGGACAAAGGGCTGTTTAAAGCTTTATTTACTTGTATTGTGTGATGTGTCCATTAAAGGAATAGACATTTGCATTTTAGAGTAGATTTTTTCCCAAACTCCTTTGCCTCCTTTCACACATAAATCCAGATTTATTAGCGAAGCAGAGCATAAACATAGTCATTCTCTTGTATTGATCAAATATGAAAGGACAAACATCTTCTCACCAGAAGCATCACTAGCAGAGGAACATGCAGGGACCAGTGGCTGAGCTGGTAACTAAGTGGGGAGTGGAGAAATACTGGTTGGTTAAGTATAATTTTCCTCATGTGACTTCCCAGCAGTTCATCACAGTAACTGTAATGGAACAAACCCAGCTCAGGGTGTTGTGCAGGTCTTCTGAGGGAAAACAAACTTTGAATCTAGTCAGCTAGAACTTGTCATGTAAAATTACTGCCTGTCATTGCTCAGTACACATTTTGAAGTGCAGAACTGGAAGCCCATCAGGTTTTTTTGGAACAAAGGGTAACTTACCATATTTTCAGCTGATACCAAGGAGTGAGACTTTTTAGAAGAATCCCAAGTGCTTCCCATTTGAGTAGGGGCTGGTAGATGGAGGACATGGAGCTACACAGCCTTGGAGCAGTGGGCAGTGAAAATCTGAGGATCTAGACCCTCTTCTAGGGACACAAACCAAGGGTATGCATTGTTTTTCAAATGGTGCTTCACCTCCCACCATTTCCTGCTAGAGTAGGCCTTGGGCAGTCATGCCATGCAGGTTTCATGATCCTGAGGGTGAATGCACGGGAAACAAAACCAACCAACCAACCAACAAAAAGCCTAGTAAAAAGCACTGAATCCCTTTGCAAAGTTGCCAGCTGGCTGTGGAACAGGGCGCTGGGCAGGGCCCGGATCAGCCAGGTAGTCAGGCGCTCTTGGCAAGCCGAGGGCAGCGAAGCATATGGGTCTTTCCCCTGTGTTGCTCTGTGCCCGGAGCCACCAAGGGAAGGGGCTCGAGAGCCGCCAGCTCTCGCTCCTTGCCAGCCCGTCGGCTTCCACCTCCCGCTCCCGGGAAAGCGCACCCAGCAGCGATCGCACTCGCGCTTTCATTTGTCAGCCCGCCTGCGTCAGCACTAATACCGAGCTCAGCTGCTCATCATCCCAGCTGATAATGTCGCGGGAGGCATTAGGCAAGGCATGCTGGTAGGAGGGAGAGAGAGGGCTTGAGGGAGAGTAATCGCAGGCACAGTGATGGGAAATAAATGAGATCAGAAAAAAACAACCCTCAAACAGACTATTCTCAGGCTAGAAGGGAGTGTATTTTTAGGAGATGGGGCTGTTTCAGTCCCAGCTGTAGGGATGCACGGGATAGCAGCAGATCTCCCTGGAATTTCAGCAGGGCTTGCCTCAAGGCTGACATGAGGGGGTTGCCACAGGACACTTGGCATTCAGCTGAGTTGCAGAAAAGCTGAATGGGTGGGCTGAGAGGCTGGGTTGTTCCCTTGTCCACAGATGAGATGAGGCAGGGGAGGGCTCAAAGATGCCGTTTGTGCATGGAAGCTGTGCAGGCTTTCCCTCTTCAGAGAAAAGTGGAAAGCTTTTTGCTCACACAGCTTCTGCCTGAGATTTGGAGCAGTCTTTCCTCATGAGAACAATGCTAATGAGAAGAGGCCATGCCACAGTCTGGTGAAACCCAGCGAGGTCCTGGCCATGCAAGCAACGCTATTCACTGCACAGCAGCCAGCTGGAGTCCAGTCCCCAGTGTCTCCCTCCACAGCAGACAGAGCAGAGTGCTCTGTCAAAAGAAGGCAAACATTTAATCAATTCCTGTGGTGCTGTAAAACTCAAATTTAATTTGAATTTTTCAAATATACCTTTGCATTTTAACCACTGCTAGCTCTAGAGCAGCATTATACTCCTTCTGCTGGTTATTTCCCTACAGAATGTGTCTATTTCAACTGAAATTCAGCAAACATTTTGAAAACACTGGCAAGGTAAAGGATGTTTTGTAAAATCTTTATCTGTGTAACTTAAATGGACCTGGCAACAGAGCAGATTGTGCTCTGAACTTGGGGAAAAAGGTGAAATAGCTCATCCCCATCAGTTCTGCTCTTCATCTGTGGCAGTAGATTCAGGGTGACTGTCCGTCTCCAAATGCTGCATGGCATCTGGAGCTACAGTCCCCGGACTGTCTGGCTTTGTGCACCATGTAGCTGCTTGGGTCCCCCAAAGCCACAAAGTGACCCTTGGAGGAAAGTCGTGTATCCAGAGCACCAGTCTGGGCTGACCACAGAGCCACAGACCAGAATTCTCAGCTTGGAAAGCTGCTTTTCATGGACATCAGAGAAGAAACCAGGATCACAGTGCAGAATGAGCTTTTTCTTTTAATGAGTGTTGTGTCATGACTAGCGCATCTAGAACCAAATGCTGTAATAATTTATGTCCATGTGTTGCTTTTTTTTGCACATGTGAATAATTTTGGACATACATTTCCATACTTCTAGGTGTTCTGTAAAGTTCAGCAGTAAATTATTAAACAACCAAAAAAGTTGTTTTTCGCACTGTTTATTTTCCTTTTTCTTCTTGCTAACTGGCCACCAGGAGAAACATCATTAGAGTGATGCTGAAATCAAAAGCTATAGCTAAGATTTTCAGAGTGACTAAGGGAGAATTGTCAAGGAAAAGGTGTGTGCATATCTGGCCTCAAAAGGTAAGCCCAAGAAGGAGACACCTTGGTGGTTGAATTCTTGGCCAGTGGTTACATTTGAACATTCAATTGCTGTAATGGCAAAGCCTCTCTCAAAATTATCTTTTTTCCTTGACACCTAAGTTAAATGGCACTTAATTTCATATTTTTCAACAAAAGTTATTCCATATTTTGTCTTTCCTTTTGAAACAGGCCTACACTAGGCAGGCATCATTTGCTAACAAGCCCAAGAGGAAAAGCCTAGATTACACAAGTTAAAAAAATATGTGAAGGGCTGATAGTTTTGTCAGAAAGCACTTCATGGCCCCTGAGTGGGCATCATAAGCTATCACCTGTCAGCTAGCTCATAAATCACCAGATCAGAGCAAATCCGATTATTCTTCCACTTGTAAAAATATTAAAAATAAAATTCACACAGTGGTTTTCACATTGTTTGCTAGTCCTCTAATTGATTATGCACTGCAAAGCTTTTCACCAAACAGTGTTGCTCTTGTGTTGTCAGGTAGGGTTTTGGGAACAAAATCATTGGTGACAAAAATGGAAAGAAAGTTGTGTTCATCAGAAACACCCCTGGCACTACTGCCAGGCTCAGCTCCTGCTTTTGGACACCAGCTGTCTGGTGTTTCTGCTGCCCCTGGGGTCTGGGCACAGGCAACGGTCACCAGGATAACCGTCCTCCTTGAACAGCACAAGTCCCTCAAATTATACAATGAGGTCTACAAATAATCACATCAGCTTAGCACTAACATGCTTAACACTTAAACTCTGGGTTGTTTGTATTTATTTCACTTCAGTTTTTGTTTGGAAAATTCAAAAGCTGGTCCCACTATAATAGTTCAACTGAGCTTCACTTTATTATTGCACTGTGGGGAGTCTTCTGAAATGCATCCTAATCTCATCCCCACCTAGATTTACCTTGTTTTTCCATTCTGCCCAAAGGAAGTGGTTTTTGCTGCACAGTGCATACATGTCCAGCACACTTTTTGATGTAATTGGAGATCATCTTTCCTCTCTGCAGGTATTACCTGCAAGAATTACCAATACTTTTCTTTCATTGGAGCTGACTTTTTTCCCCAAGAGCTNCGTCTTTATTTCACTTCAATTTTTATTTGGGAAATTCAAAAGCCAGTCCCACTATAATATTTCAGCTGAGCTTCACTTTATTATTGCACTGTGGGGAGTCTTCTGAAATGCATCCTAATCTCATCCCCACCTAGATTTACCTTGTTTTTCCATTCTGCCCAAAGGAAGTGGTTTTTGCTGCACAGTGCATACATGTCCAGCACAGCTTTTGATGTAATTGGAGATCATCTTTCCTCTCTGCAGGTATTACCTGCAAGAATTACCAATACTTTTCTTCTTCTTTCATTGGAGCTGACTTTTTTCCCCAAGAGCTTTGCTGGCTGCAGTTGCAGTAACGAGATGCAAATGCAGGACCAGGGAGTAAGGCCCTTTGTTTTCAGTCAGGCCCCATAGGGTTATCCAGACACTACATTCACCAATCTAATTCCCTTCCATGAATTCAGCACATGCAGGTGCTTCTAGAGAAGCTGTAACCAGCAGCTCACAGATGGAGCAGGCTTTTCTGCTGCAGGGGTGGATTTCATGGCAGGCTGGTCCAAATACCAAGAGTCAGTTGAGGCTTAATGGTGACCTTACCCCTCCTCAACACAAACCTGGGGTCCATTGGGCTCAGAAGGGACTCTGGTCTAAATACACCCTTAGTTCCCTCTTCTGCCCCTGCTCTGCCCCTGCTCTGCTTCTCATGTGCTGCATCCATGCTCTGCCCCACGCAGTGATGTGCCAGCCAGGAGGGAGAACCCCTCTAGGACCTCTGTCCTGACCTTACCTCAGAAAAGCTCAGTCCTTGGACATGTTAGGATATTCTCCTGCTAAGGCCCATGGAACCTGGGCCTTAGCAGGAGAAGGCTGAATGGAGAAAGTGACTGAGGCCTGGTGAAGGGAATGCATGAAAATAAGACTTGTCTCAGGCCAGCAGGAAATATAAAGTGGACCTCAGAGGCTTCTGCCTTGACATCAGGGTATATTTTGGGCTGAAGAAAAAAACAGCTCTAGGTTAGCTTCTGTGAATAAAGGAATTCAGACCAGAGCTGAATGATGAGAGACTGTTGATGAAGGAAGAAAATGACTGGCTACAGGCTGAAAGTGTGAAAAAAAACCCACGCTTTTTCAGGATGGATGTGAGATAAGATGCAGCTGGTATAGCATCCACAAGGACTGAAGGAATGCCTGCCTAAAGGAATGCAGTGATGGTCAGACCACCTGCCATTCTCCGTGTCACAGAATGAGGATGTCCAAGAGTAACCAGCACGGGGGCTTCTGCACCCAGGGAACAGGTTAGGCAGGGTTGTGTTTGGGCTTTCCATCCCAGTGGCTAGGGACAGCTAATAGTCTTGTCCCTCTCTAAGGAAACTTCAAATGCTTAAATATCCCAAGGTGCAAAACTTCTTGAAACCTGTGCTTTATGTCTCTGTTACCTGTGGCACATCACGGGAACCAGTGCTAACAGGTATAATTGGTGTCCATTTTTAGGCCAGAGGTTTAGTTAATGAATTATCCACCATACTTGCTACTTACTGGAAGCTACTTATTCTCATTTTATAATACCAGCTAGAGGCCAGGAAAATCAGAGTCTGTGTATTTCTCAGTATATATTTACATACACACATAGAATAGTATATATTTACATATACACATCGAATAAACTGTATTGAAAATATGCGAGGTTTAAGACTAAGGGAGAAGTGTTACCCATATTTCATAGATGGGGTGATGAAGGAAGAGGAGATTACATGAGTTCCAGATCATGCTTAATGTCTGTGATAGATCAGGAAACTCAGGTTTAAGGAGAAAACCATCCTTCCTTCCTGGAATGGAATGGAAAGAAGGGAGCTAATACACGCAGGAAAGATTGTACCTTCTGTAGAGTATTTGTAGTGTTAAAGTAACCTTAATTCCCTGCATGAGACAGTCTCTCTGCTTTTTCTTCATTTTGCATTCAGTAGTCTAAAGCAGGAAGTGTGACACTTATTTGATTTTATTTTTTAAATTTTCTTCATTATTGCAGAAAGATCTACAATAAATCAGGCTCAGAAGCTCTGGGAAGTTGGCAAAACCAAGCCCTACTCAGCTCTAGGCATTTTAACATGATGCATACACTCATCAGTGCTCACTGCTGTTTCTCTGCCAATCACCTTACCCAATGTGAAGATGTGTCACAACACTGAGCAAACATGGAAACAGCCACTTTAATCAACCATATTTTCCCCATCTGGTAACTTTCCTTTAACATGGTAGTCCAGCTTTCACACAGATTTTATAGAGAGAAAGTTTACAAGCAATAAAAATTAACAGCCAGTATATATGCTACAAACAAATCAACAGCCCCCCTGTAGTGTGTGCCTGAGTGGATCTAATTCAAACTGTGACTAAACTATGGATGCATTTCCATGAGATATTTTGCCTAGGGATGTGCAGCGTACACAGTGCATGATTCATTTCAGTGAGAACCAGACCAGGGGTGACAGGAAGAAGTTCTGAGAGTAAGCACAGAGAAACAGCCATTACAGGGGAGGAAAGCCACACAATGATTGCTTTGCCATACCCTTAGAGCAGTAACAGAGCAGGGCAGTGAGAGCCTTTCCTTCCCATGTAACAGTGAAGAACTTCACTGGCTCCCTTCATCTTCACCTCTTCCTCCCCATAAAGAAAAGAAAGCCCAGAGTAATGTGGTTAGATACTGGGATAGTTCATGTTTCCAAGCACTCTCTCTGCCTCAGATTGCCTCACAGTTAGAGCTCCTCCTCCTCCACACACACCTGAAGGACAATTCTGGGAGCACGTCTTTCTCAGGAGATGTCCCACTAGGGCTGGCAAGCAGGTGCCTTGCTAGAAGTAATTCTCACAGCTGTCTGGTCGGTGTGTTGTTAATGCAAGCACATAATTTCCACTGGCGTAGATTAGGAGTATTAATGGCAACAGAACAATGAATATCTCTGCAATCAGAATTTGACGTCTTGTATTTGTCATGCCACCAGTTAGCTTGTTTTCAAATTATAGAACAGTTGTGTGGTGAATGGAATCAGGCTGTGATAATTTATATGTATGAATGATATTTTAAGACCCACTTGTTTTTGCATCTCATTCAAATACTGCCAGGATGGATGCTGGGTGGATGGAGGAGCATACATACATTGTGTTTCAGAGAGGCTTCTCTTCCCATCCTGCAGTGTGGCTGAGCAATCTGTCTCTCCTCCAGGTATTCATTTTCAGTAAGACTTGGAAAGGAGAAGACAAACCAAACACAGCACAGCATCTGAGGACATGTTTTCAGAGTTGGCTGGCAGTGGTAGTCTGTTGTTCTGTCAAAACAAAGATGATGTGACAGCTCTGCCTGTCAGTCTTTGCCCAAATTTCTCCTTCCTTCCTTCCACTTCCCTTCTCCTTTTCCATCAGCAGCATCACCTCAGTCAAATTTGGCAAAGAAAGTGAGGGATAATATCTCAGAGCTACTAAGTTCCTGCAGTTTTTGCCAAAATCAGAAAGAGACGCTGCTGAAGCCCACACTGGGGGAGTGTCCAGTCATTACATACATGGCTCCCAGGTGCTTCAGTCATTTGCTGCTTTTTGTCCAGTGGTTTCTGCTCTTTGTGCAATTGAGAGGCCAAACACTGGTGTTGCCAGTGGGATAGAGTGGGACACAGGAAAGGCACGGAGGGATTACAGGGGTTCTGGATGCAGGAGGTGGAGCTCTGCAGCAGAGGTAGAAGTGGAGCTGGAGAATTGGAAGCACTTCACATTGGGCTGAGGATGTGTTCAGTATGTGTGAGTATGGCACCTAAAGTTAGTGAAAGAAGAGAGAATCCAGAGACTGAAACTTTGCCTATGATATTAACTCATCTTGTCTTTTTGTCTGTGTAGAGCTTAGAGTGAATTACTAAAAGCAGTAAGACTAATTAGATGTTTCATAATTTATGTTTCACATAAACAGTTGTTTCTAGTGAGTGCAGTGGAAATATATTTTTAGAGAAATGAGGGAGAAGAAGGGGAAGTATTTAAGTCTCAAAACCAAGGAAAGATAGGTATCTACATTTAAAATGTTCTCAATTTCCAATTCTTTATTCAACCACTCAACAATTTGCTTTGATAAAATACATTTGACTAGTTGGCATAATTTTCTTTGTTAGTAAAAGTGAAATGTGATCTCAGACTCAGTTAAGAGAGGCTTTGCAGCCTGTGGTGATTCCATGATAAGGTGAACTTGCAGTAGCTACCGTGCAACTTGTATTTTTGGCTTAGTGAGGATAGGAGAGTGCTGTCTCCTCTTAGGTGCTTGGGCAGTTTTGAGAGCTAGTGATATCTAATGCCAAGTCAGCAGAGAGGAATGTCTTATGGGCAAATGCAAACAATCATCTCCAAGCATGAAAGCAGTGGGAAAATATATATGACCATAGGAAATATTTATGGTCCATGATGGGAACAGTGTAAAGACATAGAAAGCAAGAATCATTATGGCCAGAGCAGGCAGAGGTTACCTGACACCAGTCTATGGGAACCTAAATTTTCCTAGTTCGATACAGGTGGAATTCCTCATTCTAGCAAAGTCTGCTGGCATGGTGACTGCTCTGTTCCATTGTAAAGTGACCAGAGGGTGTGAAGACAGTAAAAAATAACTAAAATTAATTCTTAACTGAAGAGTTTTTCTGGTATACACTCATTTTTTTGTTCAATTTACTGAAATATACAATGTTGTTAAATGCAGAAATAAAATAAATTGACAAATTTATAATAATGAAATAATTTCATCTCTATTCTTCTCTGAAGACCAGTATGCAATGTATATGTGATCCAATGTGAACTTCATCAACAGAAATTTAATTGCCAGCATTTTACGATCTGAGACTTTTCTTCATCCTGGAATATTTCAGCATTATATTTGCAGCCCAGCTCTGTACAGGCAAGATGCTGGATGAGGAATACACTTTAAACAGCTCCTCCGAAAGCAGTTGAATGTGCCCAGTGATCATCTCCTGCAACTCCAACAGCACACTCAAAATGTCAGGACATTTCAGATCAGCTTTTTCCTATATGCCTTTGTTGCTGGTGGTGATGGTGGTGGTTTAGGTGCAGCTGAAGCAGTTGTGCTATATCTGGACAGAGGAAACCACAGCATTTTTGCAGAGCAAGCATGCACCAGGAAGTTGTCTTATATTCCGTTTTGGCATTAACTCCTAAACTCTCCCGTTCACTTCTCTGATATAATTTTGTTTTAAAGCAATCTAATGAAAAACAGGCTTCCTGAAAACTGATAGAAGTTTTTCTTGCTCTTTTGACTGTAGTGATGCTGTGCTGTTCTGGCTCAGCTTATCAGCACAACCTTCATTAACTGCTAACCTTTCCAAAGATATCAAGGGGAGATGATAGTTTTTCTTTTCCTGATGAAAAAGATTTGTGAGGTCTACCAGAGTGCTGACTTTCTCATTCTCGAAACCCTTTTTTTCTGGATTTTTTTGGTTTTTGGTTGTTGTTTTTTTTTTTTTCTTTTTCACCTTGCTGGCAGGGTTGAGAGCAGCTGACATTTTGTGATGA
This sequence comes from Platysteira castanea, assembly GCA_013397175.1. Classification (NCBI taxonomy): domain Eukaryota; kingdom Metazoa; phylum Chordata; class Aves; order Passeriformes; genus Platysteira; species Platysteira castanea. The sequence continues at coordinate 35,084 of VYXC01004591.1, forward strand.
CAAGCATCCCACCCAACATGAGGACCCTGCTATCAATTCACACAGGACCTCAGATTATTCTAGAGATGAATCAACTGAATAGGAGTAATAGGGGTGATTATCACATAAATAGCTGGCTCTTTCATAAATAAACCATTTATCCTAAGATCTGTTAATTAACTTTATCAAGACTGAAAGATAAATAAGTGCCTTCGTCTCTAGGTGCCAGTAAGATAATAATTTTGCTTATAATACTACCAATCCTATATGAATCCCTACCTCAATTTTTTAACCTTAAGAGTTTTGTGTTTCTCCCTTGACTTTGCCCTGGTGCTTGACCTTTGAGCAAACACACAACAGCTGATGGGAATTTAGAGCTGCCTGTTTGCAAAGTCCTTTTCTGTAGGATGTAATTTCAAGTCCACCTAGTTCACAAAACTCCTGAGTCATCTTATGCCTGAATGTCTGTCTATCTGCAGTATTCAACCAAAGTGTTGTGATCTCACAGGTGCTCTTGACTCAATTTTGGAGCTTACCTGAATACCTGCACTGGGCAGAACATTTCTTGAGTTTTCTGTGGAGAATAAGGCCTGCAGGTTGGCCATCACTTTTTCATTGTCTGGCCAATTTTGGCCAAATTTTCTGGAAACATGAAGGTCACAAAATTATCCTTGTCCTGTGCTTTCAAAATTGTCAGTCAGGGAGTCGCTTGAACTGCTTACTGAAGGTACAATGTACTGGCAAGTGAAGATGTGTTTAGTTTTCTTTTGCATTGGTTCATTCTACTCATAAGCCAGTTAATTAAAAAGGAAGACATTAAGTCACAGTAACTTTTTTCTCCAGTCCTATTACATGCCACATGCCTGTCCTTCACATGGTTATCTCTCCAAAGTCCAATCCTACAGCTCTCCCATCTTGCTTTGAAGTATGGGCTGAGAATGAGGCCCCTGCAGAGGTTTCACTGTACGAAGGTTCTTAGCATTGCCATTATGTATTTCCTTTGGATCCAAGTGGCAAAAAGTGCAGCAGTGTAAGGCCTGTTGCCTTTGCTTAACCGTTGTGTTTCCTGAGCCTTTATCAGGACACACAAACAGCCATCAGCCTTTCCCCTTTTTCATGAGCTGCTATGAAAATTGGTTCAGTCAGCTGCATGTGCAAGTCTTCCTGTGGTTTTAGAAACAGCAGCAGTGGAGCAACATTTAATTTGCAGCTTCTTTTTCTTAACCTCAAAGGGAAAAGGTGGTAACTGTTAATTGCATCACAGCATGCGGGTGCTGGCGAGCACAGTTTGCTCTGACTCCAAGTGTCCTGGGACCAGCAAACCTAACCAAACACAGATCCAAAGCACTATGTGTGCAAACCTAAGCCCAAACCACACTGCACAATGTCTGTGTTTATTGTTCCTGTGGATTTGGAGGCAAGAAATCATTAACCATCTCTCAGAGCTCCTGCTAATGCACACATATAAAAGATTGCAGGAATGCTGACATAATCACTGGTGAGGGGAATCACACGCTGAAGATGTGTATGTGGCAGTTCTTTCCGAAAGAGCTTGAAGCTGTCCAGATCAGCCATGTTTCAAGAAATAGATTGCAAAATCTGGTTTTGAGGCACCATCTTTTATTCTGAAGTCATGCTGGAGCTCAGATTTTAGTTTTTTTGAGGTTTGGTCTTTTTTGTTATCTAATTCTGGCTGCAGTGTGGACAGTGGGTAGGTGGTTTTGTGTGAAAGGCTGCAGGGGCAAGATTCCAGGGTGAATTCTGCAAGGTTACAAACTCTTACTGTTGTTTCTGCCAAGAGTGACCATCCTCCTTTCTCCCCTTCCCTCCTCCCTTTTCCTCCCTGCTCATTCCTTGCCAAGACTAAAGCTGTCACTGTAAGAGGTAAGAGCTGTAAAGGTCTGTGCTGCTTTTGAGCAGCTTTCAGGGATGCTGTGATAATGGAAATACAATGAAAATTGGGTATATTCTAATTAACCTCGGAAATATTGCCATCAGGACTGCAGAGTATTCCCCTGGAAAAGTTGCTTTTAAGTGGCTGATTGTGTGTTTGTCCATGAAGCTGTTATCAGACCACATAACAGCTTTGGGGAAAGCTTGTGAAGACTGTTCTTGAATAGGCTTCCATCAGAAGATGAGGGGTGGGAAGTCAGCTCGGATGCTGAGAGGCAGTCTGTTGCTTTTAGGAAATACAGCAAACAGCCTTATAGGAGGGCAAAAGAAGTGGAAAAAAACCAACACAGCTCTCTGTTTAATGGCTGAAAAGCTTAGGGGCACCTCACCCAGCAATACCCAGCAATTCCAGACTGATGATTCCTTAATCATCTCACACAGATGAAAGCTTTTCTGCACCAGAACAAATATCAAATCCTACTGCCAGGCACAGCGACAGAGTCTGGTAAACTATTTCAGCCTAGCTACAAAATTAATCTGAAACAGACTGGCAACAGACAATAATAAGGTGTAACCCTGGAGCTTTACTGCTGTTCGTTATTTATTTATTAGTGAGTTCAGAAGCTGCTTCTATGTGATCTGGAAAGGTCCATTTCAAACAGCATTGCAGGGTGGTGTGGGATATTTTCCTGGACTGTCTTGCCTGCCCGAGATACTTGTTTTTAAAATGATCCTCCCCCTTTCCACTCACCCCTTTCCAAACCTAGAGTTAATACATTCCCACACCTCAGTTTGTGTGAACAGATGCCTCCATCTCTGAGCTCACAATTGCTGGCTGGGAAGTGATTCAGCTACTAAACAGTTGTAAGTGAGCAGGGGAATAATCATTGGGTATTGCTGACATCTGAAAAAATAATCCTGTGTTCATGACTTTGCTAGAAAATGAAAAAGGACAAAAATAGAGGCCCAAGCTGCCTTGGAGCATGGCTCTATCTGAAGTCACCTGCAGCAAGGAGCTGTGCTTACCAGTTCCTTGTTACAGACAACTTCAGATGCAGCCGTGCTCTAAGGATGAACCCCTCTGCATGCAGCACTGGACATGAGCAGCTGGACAACATCCCCACACGGACAATGCTGCTGACTTGCAGAGCAGGAAGAGCACCGAAAGAAGGGTCAGTTTGGTAGCTGTGGAGATTGCCTCCATGTCATCCAACCATTGTCTTCTATCTTGCCTGCAGTCCTCAGCTGGGAAGTTTGACTTATAAAGGAGCATTGCTAGCTCCATGGATAGTCACTCTAATGGCAAATAGATGAAGCCACAAGGGATGTGGGGATGTGGTACTCCTGTACCTCTCCTGGGGGAGGTGCTGCAAAGCACCACATGCTGTCTTCAGTGCAGCCAAGCTTTGCCACAGAAGATGCCATGAAGAAACAAGAACAAACAAAAAATCCCAAACTCGTGGGTTGCAATGAGCCAACAGAGGGTTGCAAATGTTTCTGACTCACTTTCTCTTTTTTTTTATAAATCTCCACAATAAGCAGTTGGTTTTTAGTCTTGAGTAGTTGTTTTGCATGCAGTAAATACATTGGATTCATCTTGAAGGTTGAGTAGTTTCTTAGTCAAAGTAGCTGAAATAGCTTTCCACAATTTATTAATCATTGTAGATGCCTTTTTTTTCTTTTTTGATTAAATTGTGTTCAGTTTCACAAATAGAAATTTGGGGATTAAGCACATACAGAGGTATTAGCGAAGAATGTCAGTTTGGCAATTTTTTGTATTGTGTAATCTGAAGTGCAAAAGGATGAATCCAGCAAACAGCCAAAAATAAAACAAAAAGTTTGTGCCAGAGGAACAGCACCTCTGCAGCATATTGACTGCAGCCTTGCCTCTTGTAATCTCTCCGCTGTAATATTCTGTTAAAAAACAGACAATTTTTGGGTGCCACAATATAAGAAGGATATAAAGTTATTAGCGAGCATCCAGAGGAGGGCAACAAAAATAGTGAAGGGTCTGTAGGGGAAGCTGTATAAGGAGTGGCTGAGGTCACTTGTTCTGTTCGGCCTGGACAAGAGGAGACTGAGGGAGACCTCACTGCAATGTCCTCACAAGAGGAAGCAGAAGGGCAGGCACTGATCTCTTCTCTGTACTGACCAATGACAGGGCCTGAGAAAATGGGCTGTGGCTGTGCCAGGGGAGTTTTAGATTGGATGTAAGGAAAAGGTTCTTCACCCGGAGGGCGGTTGAGCACTGGAACAGGCTCCCCAGGGCAGTGGTCACAGCACCAGCCTGACAGAGTTCAAGAAGCATTTGGGCAATACTCTCGGGCACATGGTGTGACTTTTTGGGCTGTCCTGTACAAGGCCAGGAGTTGGACTTGAGGACCCTTGTGGGTCCCTTCCAACTCAGAATATTCTATGACTCTATAATAATTCAAGTTACTAGTTCAGGAATCTGTGGTCCTCTCAGGCAGATAAATCTAAATTTCAGTCAGTCATCAAAATAAAAATAGTTAGCAAAGACTGCAGATCTAGTCCTAAATTTCTCTGTCTCTAGATGGGCAAAACTATGATCCAGCAGCAAAGAACTAATATGTGATGGAACTGGAACCCCACATCTAAACCTCTTCAGACATCCAGACATTAGTCTTCCTATGTAGTGCGTGTGAAGTGACCACAGCTGTGGAAGGAAATTCCAAAATCCACTCCTGCATACAGGTGAGGCTTTCCAGGTGAGGATTGTGTGCTGAATACTATTTGTCTGCTTTGAAGATCCAAATCCATCATCTAGATATTAGGGCTGACTTCTTCACTCAGCCCTTTTTGCCTTCACATGGAGAAATGGACTGGCATGGATTTTATTCTGCTACAAAGGTTCCACAGAAAAATTCTCACTGTTTATAGACAGTACTGAGTATTGCGACTCTTATTGCAGGTAAGTATCTGCACAAGAGCCTGACTTGTATGGCAGTACTAGAACTCATTGTACCACAACTACATTGATTTCACTCCTCGTGCAAAGCAGCCGGTAGCAGTCCTGTCATCATGTTAACAGGAGGTCCACAGGGTTTTATTTCTGCTTAAAGAAGGATTATTAGTTTTCAAGTGATTATTAATTTTCATCATGATAAAATCCTATCTGTAATTAATTCAAGGAAAAAAATATTTCAACGAGTAAAAATTATTACCATTACCTAAAATCATTGTGACTGCTCACCAGTTTCTTGCTAAAGTAAACAGTATACAATGATGTCCTGCTAGCCAACTTTGAACCAGGTGAATAAACAGAAGGAGAAATAAACATATCTTACCACTATGAGCAAGTAAGTGAATCACAATGAAAATTACCATAGAGAGGAGGTTTTGCAAGGATTCAAATGTCATGCTTAAGGGAGCATTAAAGCTCCTTGGCATAAAAGTACCTCTAGCAGGAAAGAGTCTTCTGTGAGGAATTAAGAGGGTAGTTAAATTAACAAGTGTTTAACTCCAATCAAAATATATTAAAAAAAAAAATAATGAATGAGAGGCATCATATGCCCATCACAAAAATGAAGATGTTGAGATAGACTCCATGCACTGACAAAGTCCTTGGAAGCCTCTGTGGGTACATGGCCAGCCTCTGGGGCACACACTGAACCTTACATGTACAAATATTGCTGTAAGAGCCACCCCACACCTGGCCCACACACAGTCCTACATGGTCCCAGGGTCACTGCTGAATAATAAAGAGCAGAATGATGTTTATATGTCTCATGAATAAGTCCAGACTGAATTTTATCGAAGTCCTGCATTCCTGGGAGGAACTCCAGAACCATTCTCCTGGATCTATCACAGATCAGCTGAGATGCCCTGCCACAGTTCCCAGCATGACCAGTATCTATCATATGGTCGTGTGGGCAGAACTGGATCCTACCCACTACTTCCTGCTGAACAGAACTCATTTCCCGGTCTGGCAGTCCATCCTGGATCTTTGAAGTGCCAGCACAAAAGACATCTTGAGGAGCATCTTGCCACAGGCGACATAACTGTGAGTGTATGAAATTCACAGGTTGCACCAGACTGGCAAGAACTGTGGATATGCTGGAGGACATGATTGTAAATCAAAATTAATTTGAAAAATGTGGTTAATTGAAGACCCCCTTCAAAATGACATAGAACATGGAAGAGTGAGGTGGTCGAATGCAGAAATACAGGAAGGTATATGAATTGCATGAATAGCAGCTTTCCAGGGATGAATTCTGTTAGCAATTTCAGAAGGTAACAAGTTGATCCAGAGTCAGAAACATCACACTGAAAAGAAAATAGCATATTGAAGGGTGGGATGTACACTAGAGCACGGCCTGAAAGGCACATGAAGTAACTCTTGGCTGGACTGGAAGTGGATGCTCAAGTAAGATTTACTCAGCTGGGCCTCTTCAAGCATCAAAACCCTCCTTCCTCTCCTGTTTGAAAGAGCAAGACCAATCCAGAGTAAAAATGATAAATTGGGATGAATTCTGTGAACAGCAAACAGTACCAAAATGGGGAAAAGTGAAGCCAGAGATAGTGTTATGGACTTGTTTTACCAGCAAAATTATGATAACAGTTCAATCTACCTCCCAAGCTTGCTTTTCCAGTCTGAAAGGAAAAGCAGACAGCCTCCTTGCCCATTAGCAGATGGAAGCAGCAATATGCACATGTGAATGTTCACCTGATGTCAGTTTTGCCCTATGCCTGCTTAAGGAAACTCGGGAACTCTCATTAACTTGAGTGGAGCAGACCCAGAAGAAGACATTACTGCATAAACCTTCTCCAGCGTATTTGCAAGATATTGTGCACAGCTGCAGAGGCCTCTCTTCAGTAGGATTATTAATTTCAGTCTTCTCATATTTAATTAGTTCATATAAACTCTCTAACAACATCTCTGTCAGGGCTCAAAAAACCTCTGCCAAAGCTTTCAGTGAAATCCCTCCTTGGCAGACATAGGTCTCAGAATTTTGCTTTCATTTACCTTCCCACACTCACCTCTAGCATTGCTATGGTTCTTATAATCTCAGAATTTGTTTTACCACACAAAACCCAGCACTGTACAAGCCCAAAACTTCTTAATCTTGATAGTAGACTTTGTATGCAGTTTTTGTTTCTTACTTTCTGCATTTTTTTCTCAGCATTTTAATTTACATATGCTTAGCCCATCCAAGCTTTGTCATATTAACACAGAAGAAAGATTACATAAGTAAATCTGCCTTTCTTGTATTTTCTGCTAGTTTGGGTTTAGAAAAGGATATGATGTTATGATAATATTTTAGAATTGATGATAGCATTATATAGTGATGTCAGCCCACAGCAAAGGTCTTTGTAGTGTGTAAGCTGTAGGCTGTACTCACTCATCTGGGGTAGCAGGAAAGGAGCATCTGAGGAGCAAATCACATCTTCTGTTTTCAACCAGCCCACATCAGCCTAGCAATAGCGGGCTGAAAAGCAAGTTCTGGACTGCTAATAAATATGTGATAAAGCATCATTTGCAGGAGGTTTTAGGTTGACTCACCAGGTCTTGCAGCTATACTGTTTCCGCACACTAGGATCTTTTTTTTTTTTACCCTTACCTTGTGTTTTACTTAGGGGTTCCTTTTTAACATCTTCTGTATGAAAAGCACTGTAGTGAAGAGAGTGGTAGACAAAAAGCTTTCCCCTGACAAGATCTAGGATGACACAAGTATGGAAGTAATTTTCCTTATTTAGAAAGGAATGCTCCATCAAGTGCATTTTGATTGGGGAAAAAAAATGAATCACTATCTTAAAAATCATAATAAAAACAGCTAATATGCCTGAATGTGAAGAAGGCTATGACTAGGATTTTGTAGACTGGTACCTAAAATGGATCTCATTGGCATTAGTCACTGTTATGCTGGAACCCTTGGGGCCAGTGTTTGGCATTTAGGCTCCTGAGACTAGCAGACTCAGTGTACATAACAATTAGGATTTTTTTATTTTTTTTTTTTCCCTATTTTTCCAAAAATCAGCAGCTTCTCTTCCAAATATCTGGAGCTCAGACACTGCTTCTTTGAGTCTTTATGTAAACCTCAAGGGTCTTGCTTCCATATGGAAAGGTAGGCACTCAGTTCGTCAGGTCCAGAAAATAACTTAGAGAAGGGGCAAATCAGGCACAGGTATGCAAAGCTGTCTGATGCTTTGTGTAATATTGTAAAGTAATCCAAATATTCTACAGACGTCAGAGCAATATTTAATAAAACACTGCTGTCTCTCAGGTCCATAGGAAAATAGCTGAGATTCCCTGACTTCAGAAGTCATACTGAAAATTATTTTTACCCCAGAATCCTATAAGATGACTTTAAAAAAGCCCTGCCAACAGCTGTTTTCTATGGAAAGATATTGGATTTTGGAAAAATTTATTGCTTAATTATCTAATATGGAATCCTCCCAAAATGGTTATAGTGGGAGTCAGCAGATGGCACTGTTACTCACAGTGATAAAACTTCTTTTTACAGCTGTGCAAAACTTGCTATGCTTTTGGGTAAGTTCTGCATTGCTGCTCATATTCAGGTGAAATGTCCTTGGCCAAAAACTAGGCACTGCCTCACCACCTCGCCTTATCAGACCACAGAAAATACTTTAGACGGATCTGGCCTTAGAGAACTGTTCAGATTCCCAAGAAAGGGGGTTATTTGCATGCTCTCTGAGTACCTCTGCTGAAAAACAAGGATTAAGTAAAGGGAATAGTGATCCTTGTCAGGGCTTGTCTGCTGGGAAGTTGATGCTTTCAAGGATGCTGGTGCATGACCCATATGGAGTCCTTCTTGGAGGCTGTGAGCACTAACAGAAAGGGTGAAGGGGGCAGTTGTGATAGAACTGAGGCACTTTAGAGGACAGCAAGAAGGCCTTGGAAACAAGAGGAGACTCACCAGCAAGAAAACTGTGGAAGTACTTGAAAACCAGAGGTAGAAACACAGGATAGAGAGCATTGCAGGGGTAGCAAGACTAGAAGTTTGCCCAAAGGCAAGGCCATAGAGCACTCAGTGATGGTTATTAATTCCCTGGGAAGACTCAGCATCTCTCAGGAGGTTGCTGGTCCAGTCTGAACTATTTACCACACTGACCCCATGGATGGAAAGGAACAGTGCATAACACCCAGTAATTTTCTCAGTAACTGCATCTGTCTTCATTAAGGTTGTTTTTTCTCCTATGAGTCTTGTAAAATCTCTGTGAACAAATTCCACTTGTCAATATTTCACTGGTGTTTCTGGCTTCTGTTATTAAGATTGTGACATCAGGCACTTCAGTCTGTCTGTTAATGATGAGCAGGCTCACAGATACAGACACACAGACACTTCTCATCTCAGAATGACTGTTCCTAAGGTAAAAAGGCTTTTGCTATTTGACTGAGACTGCATGATGCATAAATCATCAGCAGGGTCTGTACCTGGTGAAGACAAAAATTGGATTATAGGAATCTCACTGGGATGTTCCCATCTGGCTTCAATTCTTTTTACATGCAAATCCATAGTGATCCAGGTCCCACCAGAGAACATTTAAAATTCAGCCACAGCTGAGCCGGGTATGGAGAACTCCAGGTGGGGGCACAAGGAGAGTTAATAGGGATCCATCTTTCTCATTTAAAAATATCTATCTTGCTGTGTTCCTGCTTCTGTCAGTTAATGTCAGCATCCCATCCACATGATACAATACAGAGTCTCTATGCCCTGTGGAAATTTGGAGAATGCATTCTTTCATCAGTCTTCACAAAGTGCTCACAACTGGGTAAGTTTATAGGCAATTAAGAAACACAGTGTTCTAAAAATAACAGTCTATTTATAGTCTCTTTATAAGCTATTGTGTTGCTACCGTAGTGGACATCGTTTTCTCTGGCTTGAACGACATGTTGTATGGGGTGTTTTGTATTACAAAAAGAGTAAATTAGGACTTCTGTAATGGTTGACTGGATTAATGTTATGCTTTAGGCTCTTGATTTTCTTAGATTCTGCAGCCAAATTGTTTGTCAGTTATAAAATTTACTAAATCAAAGGCACTAAAAATTACTTTTAAAACTGCAGGAGGAGCAGAGGCTATATTCTCAATCTGCTTGCAAAAATCTTTTGCTTTCTTGTGTCATCTGTCCGAGGTTTGCCTGCACTAATCATTATTTGCTCCATCATTGATTAGGGCAGCAGTAGACAATAAGAAAAACTGGTAACATGGACTTCCTTGCAATATACAAAAGGAAAGAAAAACACGAGTGTGTAACAGACTTCTATTTCTATTCATGGGGTTTTGCACCCAAACTAGTATTTTCTTACATTAGCTTCTCTGTAAAGTTTCTTTTAACTATTGGCTGAATTAATGAGTGAAAACTCCACCCAGGTGATGAAGGAGTGGGACCTGGATTCTAGAGAGATCCCTATTTACAGATTACTAAATTATATTAGGAACACTGCTGTATAACATGCTGAGCATATGTTCAGTAAGAGCGGCAAGGTTGCAGACCTGCTAAAATCATTTGGAAACAAGTCACTTGCATGGCTTCCTTCATAGGCCTTTAGGCAACTACTTATTTAAACTCTCAGCATCTCTATCTTCTATTTCAATGAACAAAGGGCCGCAAAAGAAATCCTTTTAAAATCCTATTCAGTCACTGTCCAGTTCTGGGTTTGTATTCCTATTGAATTTTGGTAGGTTCAATAATTTTAGTTGAAAGAAATGCAGTCCTCCAGCGCATAAATGAAGAGGCTGGAGGGGTAGGGGGAAAACACACTTTTTTACACTGAAGTATTATTATAGATAATGATTCTTGTGTAATCATTTGGATAAAAACTGCAAGGTAGTAATGCTTAAACCTTTCAGTCTATGCTTTGAAACCAGTTTGGAAAAAAAGGCATCACCTTATTATCTAGCAGCCATTTGATATTATGTGGAGTATTACAAATTTGGAGACCACTTTTCTTGTTATGTTTGTTTTTTGGACTTGATTGTTTGGGCTTTATAAGGGTTTCTTTGATAGGACCCAGCTCAACTAGTTACTTGGCCTTTTGCTATAGCTGCCTGTTATTGGAGTAATATCTCGGGGAATGGCTGCATTACTTTAGTGAAAAATTACTCATTTCTGGATTGTTATTTGCTGGGCAATAAAGGGTTGGGATAAGTTATCAGCAAGGCTTTGTCTGGGTGTGTATCAGGTTATTTCTGGGTTAATGGGAATTGTTCATGGCCAAAGCAAACTTGCAATTTAAATGAGAGTTCTTAAAACATCTTGCCTTCTCCTCCCTCCCCACATTTAAAAGAGGGAATTATAGAATTGTTTAGGTTGGAAAAATCCTGTAAGACTATCAAGTCCAACCATTAACTCATCACTGCCATGTCTACCACTAAACCTAAGCACCACATCCTTTAAGCACCTCCAGGGATGGTGACTTAACCACTACCTTGGGCAGCTTCTTCCAGTGCTTGACAACTCTTTTGGTGAAGAAATTTTTCATAATACCCAACTGCAACTCCCTATGGTGCAACTCGAGGCCATTTCCTCTTGTCCTATTGCTTGTTAGTTGGGAGAAGAGACATAGTATGTATAAAAATGATTATTTAAGAGCTCAAGACAAAGCTTTGTGATGCAAGGGGGTATAGATGTGAATCCAGTCCTTCAGCTGTAAGGATTGCCTCTGCACTGAGCAATACCTGCTTGCCTAAGCAGTCCCAATTCGGAGATTGAACAGGGCTGATGATTTGGAACTTGGTTCTGCTGTTCTCCACCAATGTCCCTGGATAGCACACTGCAGCTGGCAGGAGTGGAAGTGTCTCTTGCCTATTGTCTCTATATGACTGTTGTCTCCTAGCCAGGGATTAGTTTCTGGCAAGGCTCTGGGACACCACAGAAATGAAGGCTTTAACTCCCTGTGTGAAGTGTGGAGATCTAGGTCTAGGATCTAGCCGGGGCAAAGCGAGCCCTTTATGGTTCTCCAGAGAGACTATTTTCATCAAAGATGTGCTGACAGAGACATCTGTTTAAGTACTGGTAGCCCTTTTTACAGGCCTGGCCTGGGATTTGTCTCTTGTTAACACCTCTGACTGGGATTCCAAAGATGTCATTATTTGGAATCAAGCAAAGTAGAGAGCTAGCTGATCCAAGGAGATGGCTCAGGAACAGCCTTTCTGACTAAATCAGCCAGATTTCTCACAGAGGTATCCTGTAAATTTAGGATAAAGGCACAGGGCTTCACTCCCATTTCTGTTGTTTTGTGATACAGCCCCTTCCCTTCCCAGGGAAGATTTGTTCACAGCCATTCTGTTTGGCACAGCCTTTCAGATTTTTGCAAACCTCAGCCTAAAGGCAGGTGGTCCTAAATCACTTCTTTTCTACTGAAATACGCAAGGATTATTTTAAACAGGAGCCTTTATAATTTATAGGTTATAGTGTGGGAAGGGGGAGAGGCAAGCAGGAGAGCTGTCCCAGGCCATATTTTGCTGCAGTGCTTGGTTAGTCTGTCTGTGTAATTTCAGAACTGCTGATTCATTTCCAGGCTTTGAAACTAGTGACCCCAAACATGGCCCTTTTCTAACCTGAGGAACATTTTTTAATGGTACGTAGACAAATGACATGTTAATGTAAATCATCAGACTTAAGCTAGAGTTAATCTGATTTGCTGCCTGGAAAGCAAACAAGCAAATTCCTTCAAGGCTGTTCCTCCGATTCAGACTCCAGTCAGAGCCTCTTTCTGGAACTGCCAAAATGTGAGCGGTGGTCAGAAAATAATTGTGCTTCAGCAAGGGGAGTGTAACAGCTTACAAGAGCCCATCCCTCTGCAGTCTAAACCAGTGCACAAGGACAGTGCCGGAGCACTTTCCAGACCTCTCTCCTTCTCCATTAATGCTTTTGAGTTGGGGCATGTGCAGAATCAGTGAGGCAGAAATATCACCACTTCTTCCTCCCAACACTTTTTCCCTCTGGGGCAGCTTGCTAATGGGGGGATGGGGAGGGAAGGGAGGGTGAGGGTGGGGAGGGCGTGGGGAGCTGGAAATCAAGCCAGTGAGTCATACAGGGGCGGTTCATTACAGGTCACACAGCTGTATACCCAGCTGATTGAAAAGGGCTGCTTGCTTGCTGAGGAAACAGCCTTTTATCACTGGGGTTAACACGCAGTAACGTGGGATTCTGTAGTTGCACAGGATAATGGTACAGAAGCTGTGTTTCTGAAATCAGATTAGAAACAGGTGTGGAGTGCAGTAAAATCATGGGATTGGTAAATTGCCTTAGAGGTATGGATATCTGAGCTAGTGCACGCGCGCATGTGCGTGGGTTGCTTGCATGAGGAAAGGTTCAGCTAACAATAAAGAAAATCCTTAGGAGATGTGTCCCTTTGGCTTTGCTTGAATTTCACTGCACTCTAGAACAATGCATGGGGACTCAGCTGTTTTCCTTGGGGATGTGAAGGGTACAGAGCTTACAACTCCGCCTTCAGATATTTCTAATTACAGAGAGATCTCATGGAATCACCTGTTAGCTTCCTACAGGTGAGCTTCTGGATGGATGCATCAAATGCTTGGCCTAAACATGGCTAAGTATCTGATTAAAAACTACATTTTGGAGAAGAGAACAAAACCTCCCAATTTAATTAACATCTAGTAGAGTGCTCTTCTTCTAATTGCTAGATGTGTATATTAGCTACCAGTGAAGTAAGTACTTGCAGTAATTGTGATAAATCTGTCTTTGGAAAATAATCGATTAAGGTAATTTAAATTTAAGCAAACTAAGACTGGACCTTGGCTCCAGGTATCAAATCTCATTTCCCTATGCTTTTAGGTTGTTGTAATTTAGTCCTCCAGGGTGTACGTGATTTACCAGGAAAGAACATCTACACCTTTTATTGATATCGAAACTGTTACTGTAGGGTACAGTTCATACTTTTCTGAAAACAAAATGTATGCAGTATATTCACTTCTGAACACAATACTTTTTTCACTCTTCCATACCCATCCATATTTAAAAGGATAGGAAAATAGACAGGAAAACTAGAGGGGATAAAACTTTGAGGTTACTGTTTTGGAGAGAGTATTCCTGACAGATGACTCAGAATTCAAGCTGCTGCTCACTTTCCAATGCCAAGTGAAAGTCAAGTACCAGTTTCACTGATGTGAAAGAGGAGACTGGACTGGACTGGACTGAAATATATTGGTGAAAAACTGAGGTGGACTTGTTTAGTTGTACACCACCATCCCATAATCTTTCTGGGCTTTCCTCCAAGAGATGCATACTGTAGAACAAAGATGGAGCAAGAAAAAAAGGCATGCAGGGTCACTGCCTCCAATTTTTAATAATGAAAAATAGTTTAAATGGTCTACTATCCATCTTCCATAGCCTGTCGTTAACTTAGATAGAGCATTAAGTATTTATCTGTGAACTTAAGAGTTCTACCTGGACACCATGATAATGCCCTAAAAGGAAAGAGTTCTTTTGACATTACTTCATATTAAATTCTTGTGAATCAACTAGGGAAATGTGGTCTTTTAACAAACTGTTGGATGAAAAACTTATTATCTCCAGATAAGCTGCTTTCTGGATGTGGTTATCAATGTTACAGCTTCAAAACTGAAGGAGATGTCAAATTGGATTCTTTGTATGAAAGAGTGTTTTCTTGTTTTGTTGGTTTGGTTTGATTTTTACATAGCACAAAGGTATAATGTGATCTCAACACTTTAAAAATAGAGCAAAATTACCTCTGAGTTCATGGAGCATTTTGCTCAGTGAGCTTTAAGTGCAGCAGCAGAGATCAGGTGCTAGGAAAAACAACCCTAATTCAAACAAAGCAATAACCTAAATGTAAAGATAATGAGATATATTCTTATACTTCAGAAGCTGAGAAGGTCTTTAAAAACAGATTGAACAAACATTAATCAGAAATGACAAGACTGAAGTTGAAGCTGGGCACACACTATGCCACTTCAAAAAGTCCTTTCTAACCATCCCTTGCATTGTGCTGTAACTTATGATAAAGCTTGAATTTGAAAAGTACCCCACACATATTGCCTTCATGGAAAGGTTGCCTTCTAAATGGCTGAACCAGAAGTGAGGTCTTTTTCTCCTAAGAAATTGAAAAATGCTAAATTGATAATGATGTACTGAGTCATTCTTTCCACTGCACCATCAAATTACATGCTTGCATCTGTCAGCCATATGCCATTCCAGTCTTTCCTGTCTTGATTTCATTAATAGCACTGGGCCAAACCAGGTAGAATTCCTGTTTGTGTAGGCAGGTGACCTCTCTCATTAGTATCTTCTTGCTGTCTGTTTTAGTGAGTATAGCCCCAATAATATGACATTTTGAAATCACTTACTTCATTAACAGATGCAACTTAGAATTAGTTCCTAGATGGCAGAAATAAAAATGCCCTCTTTATTTTCAGTTTCCTGCTTCTTGCGCCTCACAGGTACCCCATTTTTGCTGTATTCTTCCTGGGTTGCTTGTTCTGTACCTCATCCCATACAGTGGGGCTGCAAATCTTAGGAGGAGCTTTGTAATACTGACAATGATTTCGTCTGACACGAATATGAACTGTATGCTTTGTCTGGAAATAATTATGCTACTGAATTGATCCTCTACAGAAGTGATGGCTTGACCTCCCTACTCTGAGTTATTCCCTTAGAAAACTCGGTGGCACACATGTGAGAGGCTGTTTTTGTGAGGCTAGATGACAGTTCAGAGATACTGGACATAATTGTTCTCTGGCAAAAAAAAATCTCAATAGGACAGATATGCTAATAGACTTTTGCTGCTTTAATGAAAAAGCACCTAAATGTCTGCTGTTGTGCCCAGAAAGCTTTTGGAAGCTAAAGCCCAGGTGCTCTAGTACAGATAAGCAACTTGGATATGATTGCAGATATGGGACTGGAGGTGGGAGTCGTTTTGTTTGTAATGGTGAATATCAATACCCATTTTATCACCTTGCTAAGAAGGCAGTGCAATGGGGTTAATTCTTAAACTTCCTCCCAGATGTTTCTCAGGCTTTCCTCTGTGCCCATAATTATCATCTGGAAACCCTCAGACTGCCTTGTGAAAATCCTTGTGATTCTAGTCAGTAATTGCCCCACTGGTGCTGCAAGCTGTGGGGGGTGGACCAGTGGCCAGTAGGTTTCTGATTCTCAAATACTTGGGAGGTGCTGTGAAGAGGTAAGAAGGACAAAAATCTTGACATATACAGGAAGCAAAGTGGTGCACTGCTGCAAAAATCGTGGTGCAATGAGGAAGCTCTTTATAATATTGTTCAGAGTTCTAAGTCATGCTACCCTAAGACACTTCCTCTACAAGTGGAAAAAAAGGGTTTGGATCTACTGAATGTCATTTATCACAGAGGACTCCAAGTCAGTGTTTTTTGTTGTTTTTTTTTTTTTTTTCCCTGTTTATATTTAAATTGTTTTATTTACTGAAGGGGCTGCTTTTTCCGAAATTATGGTTTCCCTGACCTGTCTTAATGTTCAACATAGTTCTGTGGTTTTATAGTCTCTTCACATTAACTTTACAGTAAAGTTAATATGATAGAATGACATTGTGCCAGAATCTCTCAACATTTTTTTAATTTAAAAAAATATATTCAAAACCACAAAACAAACCATGTTGCTTTCAAAAGAAAGGGGGTGTTCAATCATTTCAAGACTCATCCAACTGACATGGAGGTGAGTTGTTTAGCTTTAGGTGTATTTTTTGAAAATACCCAGTCTCCACTTAAAGCAATTTTTTATATTCTTTCTCAGTCCTCAGTTTCACCACTAACTGTTTTTTCCTGGCGTCAAGTCTTTGGCTAAGAGAGATTTACAGTTCTTTCATAAAACAGAGTAGGCATTTGGCCCTCCTATCTAAGTCTTTATATACCGGCTACTTCTGATTTGGGAATCTTTAGCTCTTTGAAAGGAAATATTTTTTTTTTCCCATTTATATCTCGATTTTATTTTTATCTCAGGTTTTATTCATCTTTACCAAGGACTGTTTTGCCAGGAAGAAAATGTTGACTTTAAATTTCCGTTTGTTGCAGGAATACACATAATAAAACCCCCTTAACAACAAATGTCGCTTCCTTTGATATTATACTTCCCAACTGTTGTTTAATTTGTAAAAGAAGTGAAGCCTCCAAAGATAAGTATAAAGGTTCATATGCTTACAGCAGAGCTAACAGATTTTGAAATCTGACGTAATGTGGTCAATTCTATTTGAATCGGTTCCATTTCAGCATTTCTACTTAATGTAACCAAACTGACAGGAAAATTATTTATTTGACTCTTGAGATGGTAGATATAATATTTTTTTTTGTCTTTTTTTTCCCACTGACAAACTTCATCTGCAAAGAGTTCTCCTGCCTATTTGAGAACAGAAGATGCAGAATAGGGTGTAAAGACTGCCCTGAGACTGATTAGGCTGCCTCTGGATTGGGAAGGTGTTGACTGAAGTGTATTCTTTAGCTCCAAAGCAGGGAAGAGGAAACAAATAAACTATATAATCCAATATGTATACTTGTATATGTACAAAGCAGTACTGCTGGCAGAAAAAGAATTCCCTTGGATTCCCTGCACACAAGGTTAGGAAGAGGCTTTGTGGGGCTATCTTGCTATCTTGACGTGAGTCCATGGACTCTGTTTTAGATATGGACCCCCAGCCTTTGACAGGTCTTGCAGCTCTTCCTGCTCGAGGGTATGGATTTGCTCAGAGCAGATTGCTCATGGTACTGGAACAAGCAGCTGGAGAGGGGTTTTGCCTACAGGTGGGATTATATTATTAGTATATATTGACATATCTTGGAAGAGGATAAACCACTTTACTTGGGCTAGTGTCACTTGTACAAGTGCCTATAGTGCTACCGTTTAGGAGCGAGACAGTAATTCATACCTCAAAAAGTGTGTATTTTCTGTGTGACTTAGCTAGAATATTTGTGTTCAAGTGCTGTGTGAAAGGGCCTTTCATCATGAACAAATAAATGCCAGACTACATCATGTAAGAATTACAGAAAGTTCAACGCTCATAATGGCCTCCTATGCTCATAAACTGAGTTACGTTAATTGGATGGAGTTTCCTAAGACAAGAGAACAGGAGAGCTGGACAGAATCTCAGCTGGGCTAGTATTGAGTCAATGTCCAAGTGGCTTGAATAGGCACTGAGATAACTGTGTCAGAAATAAGGGAGAGATTTCTAGCATCCTCGAATGAGATAGGAAAAAATTATATCATCTTCACACAGAATTTAAACTGGTTATTTTTTAAAGGAGAAATAAAGTTTTATTGGGATGATTTTTGTCTCATTTTATATCTGGAGACCATATGTCCTTCTTTACTTCAGCTGTTTAGTGTGGAGTTGGTGGTGTGTGGTGTTATTCCTGAAGTTACTTGATTAGCTTAGACTGAACCCATCTTGCTGTCCTGTCTTCTGTTTATGGAAGTACCTATGTTACTGTTTCATTGCGAAGTAGCCAACAGAAATATTAATAGCATAAACACTTCTGTCTCTATCACAGTCAGGATTTCAGTTGGCTCAAATCTGTCACCAAAACCACTGGAGAATGTAAATCAGAGAAACACACCTTCCCTCACCCCCAGCTTCTCACTGGCCTTGAAGGAGTCACACATTCCATGAATGGGGTTTCTAGAGGTACTTGAGAGCTCCTTTGAATCATTAGAGCCCATAATGCTCAGCTCTAACGAGAGGAAATGCGCTTCAGAGTGCTGAGACAGGTAATGTCTTGTCTTTTTACTACATAGCAGTGACTTAGTGTTCACAGCTGTCACCTGAAAGGGGTGAGAGCTGTATATCCAGCCCTTCCCTGGACACACAAGCTTTGGACACACAGCACATGATCAGCACATGGTGTTAGTTGAAACTTTTTCCACTTTGTAAGTTACAGAAAATGGCAAGACAGGAATAGACTCATTTGGATAGGGGAGCAGGCTGCATACATCTATATAGGTTACTGTAGAGTTCTATACATGCTACCTCAAATGCAAGGGATGGTAGGACATTGAAAACTTAGTTAATTGAATAGATATTCATTTTAGAAACATGGTTTCCTAGTACTTCATGTCTATAGAGACTGGAATATTCCTGAAATTTTCCAGCTTTTCTAGCATTTGCACAGGTAACACCAATGGAAAAATTGGTCTTGTTTCATATACCCATAGCTTCTTCTCCACTGGGGAGGCTGCAGGTGATGAAGTAATGTGGAAAAGAGGAGGATTTGGGGGATTTCAAGAGGAGCATTACATGTGGGAAGGGATTCTGCCCTTAAACTAGTTGAAGAGAAAGACCAAAGTGTTTGAGCAACAGGGCTTGCCAGGATACTAAGGCAGGAAGCTAAGAGAAAAATCTGTGGGATGAAAATTGCAACAGTATAATGAAATTTTAGTACAGATTTTTGGCAGTAAAAGAGTATTAACCATCTTCTTCCCACATCCATTTCCCTCCTTCTCCCTTCCCTCACTCTTTTCTTTGGTGAAGAAGTCCTGTCTACTCCCTTGATCTCAAACTACCATGTCCGTGTGCAAACTGGCCCAGAGAGGGTCCCTGGAACATCTTCGTTTTAGAATTGTGCTCTCTGAGGTTTTGTATGGTGCTATTTGATAGGACCATGGTAACAACGGTATAGACCATCACATCCCTATTCCCAGCAACAGCCTCAAGCATAATTTAATTGATGAGGACAGAGAGCACTGGTATTTACTTTCTAAGATCCTTTGCTGGGTGTTCCTGGGGAGCTGCAGTAAAATGACAGAAGCTTTGCTGATATTTAGCAACTGAAAATCTCATTGTCAATTGCCAAGAGGAAACTGCAGTGAAAGAATTACAAGAGAGCCCTCTTCTTTTAAAATCTCTTCATCTGTTACATGCCTGTTTTTGTAGAGATGGTATTCAAATTCACGATACCTCCTTCTTGTAAAGCTGTTGGTTGTGGTAAACAGCATTTATTCTGAAATCCAGATAAACTGCTGTTCTGGATCTGTAGTTCAGATGTATCTGAATTAATCTGGAAGGGAGGTGCCATGCATCTTAACATGACAAAAGAAAAAAGACTAAAGGTCAGACTAAGGGATTGGCTTACTAGCCTAGCTACTGTAATGGCCACAAATGGAGGCACGTGGAAAAGAGTAGAAATGCAGGTGACCCTTAATATTTTCCCAACCTACAGCTATTATTGTCCTAAGGAATGTTGTAAAATGAACCTTTATCCTTTTGTTTGCTTGAAACTTGGCTCCAAATTGCTTTCTGTAATACCTCATTTATTTTATTGGCAAAGAGGGCAAACTAGTGATGCCTTTTTAACCCATTCATGAATGTCATGATTTTGTACACCTCTACGATAACCCCTTTCTGTCATCTCTTTTTGTGGCTGAGCTGTCCAATCCTGTATCCTTACTCTTTGTTGCTTTCCACCTCTGAATCTCTTCCAGACTCCCAAAAGAGATGCAGAGACTGCACTCTTTATCTCGTAATAGTCATGAACCAAATGAACCGTGGCATCATGTAGGTCTTTTTTTTTTTTTTTCTGTTTATCACCCAGTAGTGCTTAAATTTAAGTTTTTAAGCACTGCAAGGAATTGAGCTGGTGTATTCATGGTATGGAGCTGGTGTGGAGCTTCTTATTGCATTTATATAGATATATTCTATGTTCCTATTTCTGTCATAGTCTCAAGATACCACTTCTGAGTGGTAATGTTCAGCAAAATGGTAAGGACCATTGTTCATATGTGAAGCTGGAATTGTGCTTTGTCTTCTGTGCATCCTTTATTATCATCTACACTGAATTTCCCCTGCTCCTTTATTGTCCACTCAGCTCTTTGGCCCTGCTGTTTTTCTGTTGGCTCTCATCCTTAATAACTTAATATTAACAAAATATGAAAACTTTCTCACTGCATTTCTCGCCCTCTCTCAGGTACTTCACCAGGATGGGAATTAACATGAATTCAGGTAGAACCATTAGTCAGCAAGAAATGGGCGTTTACTTCCAACTTCAGTTTCTACTCCTTTTAGCTGATTATCTGTCTATGCTAGCACATTCCTCCTTTATGCTGTACTTGCTTGTTTTTACCACTTCAACAAGCTATCCTTTTGGAAATTGATGTAAGTATTTTCAGCTTTATCAGACTTATCTAGAGAGTTTCTTGCTCCCTTCCAAATATAGTTTTGCAAGGCCTAATTTTTCTTCAAAGCCCTATTGACTCCTGAATTTGATCATTTAGATGCCTATTATTTCTGTGGTTGTTTTATTTGAAGTTGCCGTTTACTTACCCACTACATGTGAAGAGGCCTGAAGTTCGCTTGAAACTGTTCATTGAAAATTGGCATCACGTTTTTTGTGGTCCTCTGATACTGATGCAATGAGAGGCTGCACACTATCCTTGGTAATTCGGTTATTTCATCCTTGAGTTCCTTTAAAGCTCCTGGGTGAATACCATCTGGACTTGGCAATTTGTTAAGTTCATTTTGTGAATTTGTTTCATAACTTATTCTACAGTTACTTCAATTTCAGACAGTTCCTCTGAGTCACTCATTTGAAAAAAAAACAAACTCCCTCAAAAGACCCCCACCGGTTGGTTTTTTTCTGATATGGGAATCTTCCCAGCTTCTCCCAGAGTGAAAAGCTGTGCAAGAAATGACATGTCTTCTCTTCATACATTTCTGCTCTTACATTTTTAACATCTGAATTTGCAATCAATCTATTGCATGTGTTACTTTTATCAATTTTGTTTTGAAGTATTTGTCTGCCTCACTGTATGTTTAGGTTTTACTCTGTAGGAGTTCATGATCTTTTTTAATCTGTTTATTTGGCCACACATCTTCCACTTTCTAAAGGTTGCGTCTGTTAAAGTATCAGGTAGCAATATTGAACTCTTTTTGCTCCCTTTCTCAAGGATTTTTCAGTAGGTGGCATTTGTTGCCCTATGCTTTCAATATTGTGGCTTTACACAGTTTTGAGTGTGTGGATGTGATTCTTGTCTTTATCAAGTTTTTTTGTTAATTTTACAAAGAGTACTGGCTTTCTGCAAGTAATTTTTCTGTTATGAGGAAGAAGAGGTTTTTTTTGTTTTTTCAGCTCTGAGTGATTGGGTCAGGGATTCCTTGTTCTTTTACCTGAAAGCTTATTCTAGGTATCAGCTATAAGTATGCACCCACTTAGATTCTCCCTGTGCTCATTGAACATTGTAAAAAAAACAAAGAAAAACCAGAAAAACCCCATATGTACATACCCATTATGTATACACGTATATTTTATGTATATATGGAAGGGGAATTTGTGTTGTGTTCTAAATCCATAGCAGCACATAGGACGGACTGGCTAATTCTGGATCATTTTTGTGTCTTCATATAACAGAGTTCTCAATGTGCTTGTTCCATAACCTTTTAAATTTTTTTCTGTAAATCTCTTTCATTGGGTTTCAGTGACTGTAATGAACAATTCAGATAGCTCATAGTTGCTAAGCACCAAGCAGGCCTTCAGTAGAAAGGAAAAGATAAGTGTTCAAATTTTAAAATACACAAGAAATTGTTTTGATCCCTAACTGCATGATTTGCTTTGAAATTATTTGATTTTGTCGTTCTAAAGCAGGCAATTAGGAAGAGTAGAGGTCTAACCTGCACTTTGCTTGCTTTGGTTGTATATGGCATGTCTTGGAGCATATCATTACAGGGATCTTAACATAAAGATAAGGTGACTCAGAGAGGCTTCCTCCTTATAAATTAACAATTTTTATCAGTTACTAAGAAACACAAGCAATATTATCTGCTGGTAGCAGCTCTCTGCATGTGGGCATCCTGAAATACTGACATTATTTGAACCATAATGGTTCTGTGCAATTACATTTTTAAGGCTGATTAAAACACTAGCAGAGTTGCATATTAGTTTTAAATGTTATTAATAAAAGCAATTAAAACCCTCTCATTGTATGTCTGCTTTCCTAATGCTGTGAGTCCAGTTGACTTGTGGGCACATCCTTGTATACGATACATTTATCCTTGTCTTCCTGGGAAAGATGAGAAAAATGCCTAATAATGAGATGGGTAAAGGAAGATATGCTGCTACCTTCCTACTGATGACAGGTTTTACATCGAATGCTTTGATCCTGCTTGCCCACTGCAGTGAGCTTTGAGCCCTGTGTGTGCACTAAAAGTGGTCAGAATGCATCAGAAAAAAAATCCCAAAAGGTTCACTTGCCAAAACTAACTTTTTTTTTTTTTTTTAATTCAGTTTCCGTTGAAAGGCTTAATCTGAGGAAGGTCAAAAGAAAATTTGGTTGTGATAAAGTTGAGGCATTCTAGCTCAATTTTATCTAGCAATCTTGTCTCTTACACTCAATGTTAAAAGTTCTGTTTTAGTGTTTGATCCAGCTTTTAATGCCGTGTTGTGCCGTGACCAGAATAGTAGGCAGGGTGTCATGCAGAGGACACCCGCTGCGGGCACCCCTCTGAGAGCAGTGCCAAACCAAAGCAAATATGCCTGAGCCCCTCCAGCTACTGCTGTCATCCGAGAAGAAGGAATATGATTGTTCCCTGTAAATACGTCTTGACACAATATGACCGGCATTTCCATGTGCATACACTGAATTACATAATACAGTGGGTAGACATTCATAGAAAACTTTGCAATCACTGTCATATTTTCTTTTCCTTGATCAGATGTTGATTTACAAGGACTTTCTGATCTCTTTCAGTAGTGGTAGAATCATAACATTTCTTCTGGGTTCTAATTTTAATACCAGCATAAATGCTATTGCAAGTAATAGTTTATTTTTCAGTGAGGTTGTTTAATTTTGCGTTGCATGCCTTAATGGCTTGCAGCTGTTGATAGACCAGTGAGAAACTGTGATGGCATTTTCAGCCTCTCAAATAGGACTTTTAGTGAGGTTAAATTTGCCTGCTTATTTATAAGAAGCACTACATATGGTGAAATAGGATTTATTTTGCCTGAAACTTGTTCTCTGAAACAAGTCTAGGTGAGTTGGCTTGGACATACGTAGCTGATGCAGAGAGGAAAGTTCTTTCGATTCGTGAGCCCTCCCATGCATGCAGCCTGCCTCCTTTCGGATGTGACAGATTGTCCTGTGGAGCAGGCTTTGATTTTTGTTGGCTGCGTACCCAGCTCATAAATGGCTTTAAGATGGGTGCATAAAATCAGAAGTGTAGGTGAAGGATTCGGACTTCAGCAATCCTCTGATAGGATTAATCTATTCAGGTAGGTCAAAAGACCTCTACTTTTTTCATTTGCTAGCTCAGCCATACTATGTGCTCAGGTGTGGGGTAATGCAATACCAACTTTTTACCTTTGATCTGCACAAAAACAGTGTTGTCCACTTCTCTCAATGTATAATGCACAACACTTCCTTATAAGCTGCATCTTGTTGTGTCAGCCTTATCAACTGGCAAACAGTTATTACTTGCTGAACATAAAATGTCTACCCATGTTAATATGCCTGGCTTCTTAAACACATCAGAGCTTTCCTGATGCATGACTGCACAATTTTTCTCTTTCTAAAATGCTAAACTGCTTCTGGAAGAAGGTTCTTCTCTCCAAATAAATGGTATTTCTGAGGCAATAACTTACAGTTTGAGTATTTATTTACTTGGATTACTAGGAAAAACTTTTCTCCCTTACAAAACAAAGGACTGAAAGTGTTCAGAGACAAATGGAAAATATGGGAGACACTCCAAACCTTGTATAACCTGAAGCAATCTCTCAAAATGTGGGGGCTGCATCTTGGGAGAAGAGGTTAAAGATGCTTCATATCCTTTTGGAGGCACTGTGGAGGTAAAAACAAAACGCACCTTAGGGAGTCTCAGTCCCACCTTGTCTGCCATATAAGCTTCCCATACAAACATATTTTGATATTGAATGACACTGCAATGTTAGCATTTTATAGTTTGCTTTCACAATTATATTTTTGTCTCCTCTCCCTATAGTTCTCAAGTTATTTAATGGTTAAATCATTGCTTTATGACTGTTGTTAAAGTTAAATTACAGTAAATGAGCTTTGAGGTTTAAAGGGAAGGAGACAGAATATATCTAACATTTTTGTCACTTACACCTGTTTATGCAGAAATGTAAAAATATTTTCAGCCTCTTCCCAGCAGGGATTTCAGTGCTCAAAGTAATTCCTGCTTACCTCTTGATTTGGCACTAATATGTCCTCTAGGAAGGCCTGTGAACATCTGAAAGATGAAGGAAGTATTCTCCAGCACCTGCCAGCTCTGGAGTTTATTGCTAGCTGTGGCTTGAAGTGGTAACAGAAGAAAGGAATCATTAGCAGAAAATGATTGCTACTTTGGGTTTTTTGTTGTTTGTTTCTCCTTCCTTCATTTTAATCATCCCAGCTATGGAACAAATGATCATTTCCAAGTAGTTCTGTTGGGTTAGGGCTGAAATGTCTGAGTGTGCTGGCACTGAGGTTAAAAATACCACCACCAAAACCCAGGACACACTGTCCATAGTCTGCTTTTGTACATAGCCAACTCAGAAATTAGGCAAATTAACTGGTGAGAAACCTCAAAAGCAGAAAGCTCAGTGTAAAATGCTGTGAGTTAAATTACTATGCAGCAAATGATACAATTTCATACACGAACGCTGTCTGCAAGGCATGTCGAGCTAGCAGGATGATTTTTTTTAACCAAGTCACTCTTAATTACAAAGACAATATTGCTGACAAATTATTACTATTGAGTTTCTGAAAGAGGCTTTTTCAGTTGCAAGTGGTAATTATAAAACATAATTATACTTAATATAAGTTACACATAAATTAAATTGTATTTCAGTTGCAACTCAAGTCACTCTTTCAAGATTATTACTAAATGGGAAGAATGTGTCAGACATGAAAAGAGAATAGACTTTATGAACCAACAATAAAATTCTGAATTATATTTCAAAATTTCAATTTGAACTAAATAATTAGTGTCACAAGTGCAACATAGTTGAGAAGACAGGGTTTTTTAGTAAAAACCTTTAATTTTCCTGCTCGATATATTAGATAGAACTGCTTGATATATTAGATAGAAATAAAATCTGGCACATTTAGTAACTTTTCACAAGTTATTTGGAGGGTCTTTCTTGAAAAGGGTGGGCAAGATTTGCTGGTCTGAGTCCAGATGCAGCATACAGCTAATTAACTTCACAGAACACCCAGCCACAAAATAACTTTTACATCAGCATCTAAAACCACATTGTATTTAATATGCACACTAGAAATATGCAATCTGAAGAAAATTAAGAGGCAGGGAAGCAATACACTTTTAGAGTTTTGGGCTCCTTCTCAATCACTCTAATGAAGCAAGGAACAGCCAGTTTTCTGGAGTGAGGTTAATGGGAACATTTCCAGTTTAAGGGTAGAGCAAACATCCCCATCAGCCAGGTGCTTTTTATTTTTTTCTCCTAGATGTCTTTTAAATTAGAAAATGAAACAACTTCCTTCCTCCTTCTGCCTACAGTTACCTATTGAAGCAGCCTGGCACACAAGTGTGTTTCCCATGTTTGCCTCCATGAGGAGATTGCTTGCCACAGACCTAATATATTACATTGCTTCACTGAAACCAGGGCTGATCACTCCAGGGATGCATTGTTGCCACTGTGATGCATGGCAGTGGAGCAGTACCTCCTGTCAAACTGCCTCCGGGCCTGTAAAAGCAGCTCCAAAGCCATTCATTCCAAGGCAATGTAATGAAGTCGTACAAAGAATCGGATTGCTACCAGGCTCTTCACTTACTAGGAATTTTTTTTTTCTTGGAAAACCTAAAATCATAAACCCATTAAGGTTGGAAAAGACCTCTAAGATCACGTAGTCCAGTCCTTAACTCAGCATTGCCAAGTCCATCACTAAACCATGTCTGCATCCTCACACCATTTGAACACCCTCAGGGATGGTGAATCTACTACTTCCCTGGGCAGCCTACTGCTTGTCTACTGCTTCAATGAAGAAGTTTTTTATAATATCCAGCCTAAACCTTTCCTGGTGCAACTTGAGGCCCTTTCTTGTCCTATTGCTTGTTGCCTGGCAGAAGAGACCAAACCCCACCTTACTACAACCTCCTTTCAGGGAATTGTAGATTCCAGATTGTAACTCATAGCAATTGTCTTCATCCTTTGACCAGTTTAGAGTCCCTATTAAATAACACCAGTCTGTGGTCCTGGAAGACCCTAGCACAGCTGCTCTTGCCAAAGGCAAGAGGACCTGAAAGCCATAACATAACTTTGTACAGAGAGAGACACATAGGTGTTCTGTCTCTTACAGGCTAGAGTTGTAGTCTGGTGGAGTGCATATTATTGATTCCAAACAACAGGCTCTGTGTTGCCTAATGCAACAGCCTTCTTTTTGATTTTTCTTTTTTGTGACCAAAAACTTTCAGAAGTGGCCACAGCTGAGTTCTGGTACCCAGTTTAGAGGGTATGAGGAGCCCAAGCCAAAAGAACTGGTTTTAAGAAATTCACAGGAAAAAAAATGATGATCAAGTTAGTTTTTTCAGTAATGTTTTGAAGTTGGCTTATTTACACTAATCATAATTACACAATGCATATTACCTTTCTCACTTTTAGGGAAGAGGGCAACATTTTTTTGTCATATTGAACTCTGATTTTTCCTGGTTTAATTTCCTTTATTGGTGCAATACAGATATAGCATATATAACTAGGGTACTGTGTCAGCATATATAACTATAGTACTGAATGTCCTTGAGTTTCTCTTCTGGGTAACAGGTAGTGCAAGCACCCTGTTGTGTTACTGGGTGTACTTATTAAATTATGTACCATTTAATGTATTTTTAAAATATTTTTAAGTAATTATTCAAATTTATTTCAAATTATTTAAAATTTGAAATAGATAACCATGTATTCTCAATATGAAAAAAAGTGAAATGTGGAGATGAATTAGAACATTTTAATGGGGAACTCTACAAAGCTGGTTTTGTAGCTTAATTTTTTTTCCTGGGTGGCTCAGTACATACAGAATCAGACTTTGTTCAGCTGGAAAGACCTTGCTTTTAATCAATTAAAGAGAGGCAATATTTAGCTCTTCTCATACTCAAGCCTTCTAGATCCTGTGTTCTCACACTAAAATTGTTTCTCCTAATTGGAAGCAATCTGGGAGTTTGCTGGGACTAGCACTAGGACTGTGAGTCCTCAAGCTGAGTTTTGGAGCTAAAGTTCAGCACAGCTTCAGTGTTTGTGTGAACCACCAGTGCAGAGAAGATCAGAGAGCCTTCTGTGCCAGACATCTGTCTGGATTGGATTTCTGTTCCCCTCTTATGCATTTTTTTTTGTAACTCTTGCTTTATACAAAATGCCATACATTAACTTATTTGTCCAAAGGCTAGCTGAAGTTGAGAGTTGACTTTGTCTTGACTAGTTAAAGTCAAGAGGTAGACAGCTGGTGAAATCCTGACCCAGATTAAGATAATGGCCGTTTTGCTGTTGACATCGAGAGATAACATTTTCTTCCACCAAGTTTTAGCACAAGAAGGGACATCTGTGTAAGGGAAGGAGTAGAGATGGGTGTGCTGAGATGTGCTATCTACTGGTAATAAGCAATATAATCAGCCCAACAGTTGTCAATACTCACAACTGTGCTCTCTATCTAGAGAGAAGGGGGATTAAGTGGGATTGGGGTTTCTTTTTTAAAGAGTTTTTTAGGTTTACATAACCAGTCTAATTCTTCACTAATTTTGCTTTGGTTGGTACATACAGGCTCACTGGTCCTCACTTTTCAGTATCTCCACTTTATTTTTCTTGTTAAGTCAGTTACTGACAAAACTGATACATGTATGGCTTTGGGAGTCCTACATGCTGTATTAAACTGAAGCAGTGATCAATGATCCACAGTTCATTTGCAGGGTTATATAAACATACACTATTCCTGTTTCTCTTTCTTTGACAGAAATGTTCAGGCTTCATCCTTCAGTCTAAAAACCAAAAGCAATTGGAAGAGCTTCAACTTTTGTCTAGTCCACTGTGCACTGAAACAGATGTTCAGTTGCCCTCCACAGAAACGTTTTTGTAAGATAGACTGATCTTTAATGCTCTCTTCTCACAGAGGAAATGCACTGACATCAGGCTGATGGAGAGGGTGTCTGCAGCAGTTCATTTCCGCACAAGCATGTCTTGCTTCCTTCTTCGGAAGTCCAAAAATCAAAGCCAGGCCTCTTGAATTGAGGCCTCTAGAGTGATCTTTTGTTCTTTCTGTACTATGTGACATGTCTACTTGGTTTCCTTTTGTCCAATGCACTAATAACTGAGGAAAATAACAAGTTCCTAAAAGCTAATGTTACAATTGAAAAAAATGAAATCTGGGTTTTTTTGAGAGAGACTTATTTAAAGATAAACAACTCCTTTTTCTCTCAGGAAGTATGTGCATCCTCTGTTCCTCTTCACTTTACAGAGAATATATTGAGATACAAAATCTTTCATAAGCATTTCCGGAAAATCTGCATTTCTCTTCCTCTGAAGTACCCATTCTCCTCCCACTTTTCTTTATAAACAGAAGAAAAGTATTCTTAAAGAAGACACTTAAATACAATAATGCAATATTTGTGTTGTTTTGGAAATGTGTGCATTGCAATTGATAGAGGTGATACTAAATGAACAGCAGTATGATGCTATCACATTAGTCACTCCTACAAGCTAAATTCCTTTGCTATTCATGAAGCTCTAGCCTGTGTGCAGAAACCATTTTCTTTTTAAGACTATGTGCACCTGTACAAGACTATCTTAGCAATCTATCATACACTCAAATAACTCTTAGTATGCAATAAAATTACAGCTCTATGTAGATGTATTGCAAGTGTTCAAAGGGCTACATAACTGCCTATACGTAAGTTTGACTTCCTGCAGCAGAGAAACTTTTTCACACGCTGTTTTACTACTACACTTCCTGGTGGGGTGAGATTCACAGCAGAATTTCAGTCGTGCTTAGCTAAACCCCTTTGCTATCTCTCCTGCCACTTACTACTAGTAAGGTATGCTGGTTGTAAACTCCCCAAGTAGGGCTGGATAGCTGTGTCAGTAATAGAAGCCTAAATGGCTGGTGTAGCTTTGGACCAACTGTGTAGTCAGGGTGCAGAGATTTTCATGATCTTTTCCTGATTCTGCAAAGTGCACTGCCTTGAAAGAGCTGGGTGCTAACATGCTGCAGGCATATACTTTTTTTAGGGTTTATGGTGATATTTTTGTTACAGTTCTCACTGTAGTGATACACCCAGAAAAGAACACTATACAAATATGCAATGTCCTTCTACCCTTGTACACTGATTTTGTCTTATATTTTATGGTTTCTGTTTAAATTAAAAAAAAAAAATTAGCAGGGCAGAAGAATTGCAGTCTGCTGAAAGAGTTGCTATCCATTTTCTATGTAAGATATTCAGGTACTACCAAGGGACTTATCTATGAATTGGCAACCACAATTTGAAAGTAGTAGGACTCTGCATCTATTCAAGAAGGGTAATTGAAGGGGGTGGAATCCTATTTTTGAAAATAACTGGTTTGTGTTTGAACTAACCCAAAAAGAGGTTGGGTGTTACTACTGTGTTACAACAGCAATATCAGTGCTGAGGACTCCTGGAAGAAAAGTTCTGTTAATTGCTGTGTGTGCTATACAGCCTTACTTCTGCATTAGAACTTCCATAAAATACAGATTACTTCCAGTTAAACTGAGGAGTTGTCTAGCCCTCCCACCCCCTCCAAGAGTGCGGTGAAGAAGAAATGACTGTTTTCACACTCCACTTAGAAAAGAAGTTTTAACTAGTGTACGTTAATGCTAAAGAATCTGGCTACTATGCATTGCAAATTTGCTTCCTATACACAACTACACAGAGGAATATTCTAAAATGAAACCAGTATGCAATTCTTAACAAATACTGAGGTGGATAGGAAGAGGCAGGCAACTGAGAACACAGCAGGTTGCTAATGATGTCCTTCAAACAAATGATTTACATGCCAGCCCTGTAGACAGGATAGGTCTCCGAGGGAAAAGAATGGAAATAAATTGTTTTGCATCATTTGGCACCTCTGTATAATCAAAGCCCCACACCCAGGTGAGCATGCTATTGAATTGTAAAGTATTCTTATCCTTTCCTAAGAACATCCATTCACATATATCAACTTTTTTAGTCCTTTTTCTGCTGCTTGAGCTGTGCTGCTAAGCTACAGGGAAAATCAAAAGCTCACTTCAAACCAGATGTGATCATAAACGGCAGCGATACCATTATTTTTGTGAAACTTGGAGCAATGGGATTGGAAAGTCTGAATTTGATAAGTGCTGCTGAGAGGCAAACTACTTGAGTTCCAAATAAAGGCAGGGGTCAGAATTTTCAGTCATGATGCTGTGTAGACTGGAAAGCAGATGCTAATCTGTGATTTTCACATGTTTCTGAGAAGCCTGACTTCCTAAAATTAGTGTTTACTCATGTTGGCTGTGGTGTTTTGTTCTACATGTGTGCTGATGGTAATTTGTATGTCCATATATGAAATCAGTACAACTGTCTCAGTTCTATGTGTAAAGGAGCTCTTTCAGTATCTGTGAGAGACTGGAGAAAATTATTATTGGCTCAAAACAGCTGAAGTGTGTGTGAGGAGGAGTGGGCCGGAGCAAGTCCTGTGAAGGTGGGATGGTGCACTGCTCACTCCCCACCCCACTGGAGCCTCTACTGCAGCCCGGAATGGCTGTCAGTCACTGGCACAGGGACAGCAGTGTCCCACACCCCACCCGGGAGCCCCAGCCTAGCTCCAGAGTGGCCAGATGACTGGAAGCCCCACCTGAGAGGGTAATATGGCCACAGGAGGCCAGAGGAGCTAAAACCCATTGCCCTGAGACATGCATGGTCACATCCCTGATGTCTTTGGATTTTATGGCAGCTGACAGGAAGATGGATGGATGGATCCAAGGCGATAGCTGTATCTTTCTTCTCTGTCTCTCTTTTTTTCTCTCTTTCTTTCCTTTTCTTCTCCTAATTTCCTCTTCTTGAAATCTGGGTGATTTAAAGTTGGGTGGGTTAGACTTTGCCAAGTCAATGCTTTGTTAAATGCTTTATCTTGATCAAATGTTTGCTTTAAATTTTGCCAAGTTCCCAATCTTCTATTTTGCTAGTAAAGTTTGGTTTTTAACCTCTTGGGAGCTTTTGTTGATTCTCCTTTGCATCACCTCAGGGAAAAGTAGTACCTTAAGCCCATTTTAAATAATTTCACCAAGTGAAGCTTTACAGTGTATTTTAGTTTTCAGTGTGCTTCCTGAGATTTAAGCACCAATTTAACTTGTCTTTAATTATGGTTTTTAACATCTTTCTGATTAGAAGTTTGGGTCTGAGCTGGCCCATTTCAGTTTAATTCTGCACTACCCTTTACTGGTACAAACTAGTAGTTAGTACAACTTTTATTGCCTTGCACAACCATATGCCAGGCCATGAAGCTGCTAGAGGCAGGCTTAGAGGCAGATATTGTATATTATCCCTTATTTTTGTTGATGCTCAACTTTTATGTTTTACCCCTATGGCAGTTTTTCACTGACTTTTTCTCCTGATGACCCTGTGTAATGACCAACAACTCTCTCATAATTGCAGGACTATTGATATTAACTTGCTTTTTTTTTTTTTTTTTTTTTTGGTAGACCTCATATCTTCCAGATGTCATTTTTCCTTAAGCTTGCAAGTTATGATATATACCATATAAGTGAATAACCAAGAGGTAGAAGGAGTACCACAGCTTGGGCATATGGCCTTAGAGACTGACTGCTTTCTCTATTTAAATTGGCCTAATGCATTCAAAATAGTAATACAGTCATGCTCAAATCAGAAGTGGTTCAGAGCCTAGGTATACATAATCTGTCGCAGGACCACTGCTAAATAACTTAATTCCTATGTGAGTGCAACTTTGTACCAGTCCCCATGTTGCTTCTCTACCCTGAGAAGCCTCAGCAACACTGACTTGTCCTCCAGAAGAGTCTTTCTGCTTCTTGCACTAAGCACTGCCACCAAGCTCAAAGAGGAGAAACTTCCTCACAGGGAACTGAAGTCTTGCCAATTGCCCCCAACCTTTCCAGTCCTTTTCAGAATGCTTTATGTTCTTGGTATCTTGCTGTAAGTTGGGTTCTTGTCCTATTTTTAACAGCTAGAAATACAAGGGGTTTTTCCACCCTACAGAGCACCTAGAGAAACTTGCCCTTCCTGCCCTGTAGCCCCACAGAGAGCAGCAATGGTTAGAGCTCTGAAACATTTTCTGACTCAAAGTGCACTCCCAGGAGTGCGTGGGACACTCACAACTGACCATGACATATCCTGCAGCCTTTGACTAAGACTCATTCTCTCTCTGTTGCTGAGTATGTTCAGAAAGTCATCTCCTTCCCTTTGAAATACAAAAGGTCATTAAACTGTGCCAACACTAGTCCTCAATACCAAACCCTGTAGGCTCTGCAGAGTTCAGTACTAGTTAGTATTTTTAGATAGAGAAGGCAAAATTGAATTTTGCTTTCAAAAGTATATGGGACAGGGACCAGTCTGCTGCTGCTGTAGGAAGAGAATGGGGAGGCAGGGGCTTAGAGAGGAGCAGGGCTGGGATGGAAGGTGGCTGTGAGAAGTCCTGGGAAATCTAGTCCTACTTCTTCTTCCAAGGCTGAATGAGGAAGGGATGTGGGAAGGGGCGTTTACTGTTGCAATGGACCCCAGAAGCACCCTGTTGCACAAGCCCTGAGCCTTTCCTAGGCAATAGAAGGGGATGCCAGCCCTTCCACCCGCTGCAATGACAAAGCAGGCGGTGAATGGTAGGCTGTTTTGCCACTCCAAGAGCCTATTTTCTGGAGAGCTGTCCTAATCCGATATCCAGAGATGTCATGTCCCACTGTGGACAGAGCAACTGTGCAGCAGATGAAGCAGAGCTCAGCTCCAGCCATGCCTGAACAGGCTGGGATCTGCTCAGATCTGCTAAAGTTGCAAAATTTGAACATGCATCTCAGAAACGTGTCTAGCAGATAAACAGGTTTGTAATTAAACACTGTGGTCATTCTCTAGCTGTTTCTTTATTTTTACTTTTTTTTAAGAATCTTACAAACCAGATTGATCTTTTTGTTGGTTGATCAGTTCATCAGATTCTGTCCCTTGGCAGATGTGGAGTGTTTTGAAACATGAAGTAATTCACAGGACATTTGTCAGGGTGTCCCTGGGGTAGACAGAACTGGAGAACTTTCGGTCCTCTGCTGTGGTGGAAGTATTTCCAATGAACTGTGTATTTGTCTGCCAAAGCTTCTCTCTTCTTGTCTTCTCCCAGACTTGGAGTGGAGCCATGCTCAGGGCCAGATGTCTGAGTCTGCAGGCCTACTTTCAATTTCAGCAGCAGTCAGTATTTAGCTTCCTTAATAATTCAGGGGTTTTTTCTGTTAGGAAATCAAGAGCTTTTCCTCACTAATCTTGAAAAGATATTTTAGCCAATTTTATCCATTTTTTTCATATTCTGCTAGGTGGCAATACTGTCTCTGGTTGGCTTCTGAAGGTTTTTTATCCTATACCTTTCACTTTGAGGACCCTTTTAATAATGTATTATGCAATGTGATCATCCCTATTGAGTGTCTGCTTTTTTTCCCCCACATCCTCTCTTGAGACACAAATGTGTTTAGGAAGCTTCTTATTTCAGAAGGATGGGTCCTGTTCTGCTCTGAAGTGAAGAAAAATGTTCTCTTACATTTTAGGGGTGTATTTTAGATTTACTTGAATTAATACTTGAATTACCATGTGATTGTGCTCTAGTAGACCAAGTTTGAGATGTACCTTCCATTTGGCTTGGAAACAAGATGTTCTATTTTATTAATTTTTTGTAAGTTCACTTCAGAGTAAATGTGCTCCCCAATTTCAGACTGGCCCTTCATAAAGTTTAACGTGACAACTTTACAAGGTGCAAAGACAGATTTTCTGCTGTGACATCCCTAATCTTCAATAATTTATGAAGACTTGTCCTGCAGTTTGGCTTTCTTTGACATTCCATGTTTTTATTTAAGCTGAATTTAAGTGGGGCAAATGAAAAATCTTAGGAGCCCAAGAAGAATTAGTTCCAAGGTAAGCATACTGTCCAGATGCATAAAATGTTTGGATATCATTTCATTGAAGGCTCATATTTAGCCGACCTAACACAGAATGACATAGTGGCACTTCTTTCTCACTGACATCTTGTTCCCGAGAATCTGATTCCTTTCATTTTAAATAGTCTCTGACATGGCCACTGAGAAAGCTCTAAATGCTGAATGTCACTGGTATAATAGTGGCACTGGGGTGCTATGTCCACTGGCATTTTTGGGAATCTGAGAGGATGGCTTCGCTTTTCCATTCACCACAGTGCCCTGTGACAGTGTTATACTGTCGGCCTCCTAATGTGCTCCTTCTCTGAGTGTATGGAAAAGGCCTGGTAGGGAAAATTCTGCCCTTCTGCAAAGATGGCTGTCTGCGGCAGCCTTACAGAAGTGTTTTCCTGATCATCACAGTGAGAAGTGACTATTCCACACTTGGAAACAATCCGATCTTTCTCCTCTCCCATCATTTCTAGTTGATATCCGTGCCTTAAAGCAGAAGATTTTGCTATCCATCCTGAAACGAACAAGCTTTCTCTGTGGAATGACATTCACTTGTGAAATTTCTATTACTCCAGACTGCAAGGTCATCCATTTCTTCCAATACAATTGTCTAACCCTATTACATCTCCGTAATGCCTCCCAACTTCTTAGGATCGCTAACTTTGCCAGCATGCTCTGAGTACTAACAAGAACATTATGTAAGATGAGACCAAAAGACCAACTGCCAAGGAGCTGCACACCTTTTTTCTCCTTCCAGCTTCATTACCCTTTTCCAAGACACCCTCTTTAGCCCATTTCCTGGAGCTTATGATTCTCACAGATATTCCCTATCTTCTCCAGTTTAATAACTACCTATGTGGTAGTAATTTAAATATTTTCTTATGTTAAATCAACCATATCTTTCCCTGTGTGAGTATTAATTATTTCAGCAGAGAAGAAAATCAGTCTAATCGGAGATAACACTGGAAAATTCACATGGTGTCCTGTCCTGTTTGCTGTTGCCTAATTCCTTCCATGTTTGTAACAATTCTTTTCTTTAAAATCCACTTTGGTTTTGGTAAAACATAGTAAAATAAGTTACTCCATTGCTGCCAAGGTATTTTATGGCACCTTTATTAGATTAAAGACATTGTTTTTGCTGTTCTCCAGTCAGATAACACTGCTGACCCTCACTTCCCATGTAATTGTGGCATATTGCCCATTGCTTTCCCCAATACTCTGGGATGTAAATTATCCTGTGGCTTCATCTCAAGTGCATCACTTTTTCAAGTACTTTACTTGTACCTGAATTTCACGTGTATACACTAAGTGTCCCAGTGTTGCTTTTTCTTAATGCAAATTTGAAGTTGTTCGTAGTGTTCTGGAACCACAGTTGAAATGCCTTCACCCTAAATGTCCCTCTGTGGCAGAGTGGATGGGCTCTGTAAGGGCTCAGGGAGGGGCTCAGGAAAGGTTTGCATCCCTGTAGGCACTGAGTCAGCTGAAGGGAGGACTCCCAGCTGATAGATTTCAATAGCGTGTCTCAAGGGAGAATCCCAGAGGAAACTGAATTCAGTGAAAGCCTTTACAGGTGGAGGAAGTTCTCTTTCTCAAGTCCAAGCAGAATGAAGGCATTCAACCCGAAACCTGGCATCAACTGCTGCTCTTACCCAGTTTTAAAGGAGTATCTATATGTGGCAAACATTGGTAGGCAGCAAGAGCCCATGTGCTGACCTTTCCCAGCCTTAAAAATAGGAAGGCAATAAAGAAGAAAAAAGTCAATCTGTCTTAAAGAATAAAAGCATTTGAGGGTAGATAGTGTCTGTTTGGGGGTGTGCCACTGTGTCTTTGTGCCAGTGTCGATGAGACAGTAGATGCATCTGGGCCATTAAGCATAAGTCTGCAATTCTCTTTCTTTCCACAATTGCATAAACAAAAGCTGAAATCTGTTCCAGCATATAACCAGTAGAGACTGCATCTTTTCTGGTGCTCTGAAGTCCCTCTAATAGAGGCCCAGTTCTGGGCAAAGGTCTGCAGTGATTCAGAGTGAAAAGCCTTATATGAGTATGGCAGAGTACTTTGAGAAGCTGTAAAACCTACTTCAGATGGAATAATCTGATAATTAAATTGAGCTTTTAGGACACCTGTGATCTACTTAAAATGATAAATTTAAATTTCTTTCTATAAACAGAAGTTAGGGATGTTTTTGACCAGTGTCTTGGGGGAGCAATGTGGGGAGCGAACTGTCTCTCTGACATCCTCTTGGGAGGGCAAGACTGGGCTTCTTTCTCATCAAAAGCACCAGCAGTGTGAATTTGTTTCATGATACTGCAAGCACAACCAAAGGACCTGTAGGCTCCTCCTGCAAACCTCTCTTTTGCAGAAGCAAAAAGCTTCTGTGCCACTAGCATGATATACGAGACAATAAGCACAGATTGCTCTGTTGATCTGCTGTGTCCCTTGCCTGAGGGGATCATGTTGCAATTGTTTAAGAGCCTAATTGCAGTACTAAAATGTAATTTAGGATGGGCAGTGAAGACTGACTTTATTATAAAAAATGAATTAAAAACAGAATGGAAAAAACCCCAAACAGTAGCAAAGAGTCCAGGAAGTTGACCAAAGTGGTGAAGGGTAGCACCTTACTTCTCTAATACTGTGAGACTGATTGATAAGACTACAATTCTGAATAAACTCTGGTTCCCCATGGAGAACTTTGATTTTACTTAATAAAAGTTTCCCCTTGCATTTTATTTTTATTTTAACCTGTATTTAGAATATGAGGGGAAAAGGGAAGCATATACATTTTTCCATTAGCAGACATCTGAATAGCAACAATTCAGTGTTTTCAGTGCGTGCAAACACTCTCTGCCATCACCTTCAAAATAAATTATTCCAGTTGCTCAGAAAGGAGTTTGGCCACCTTTGGGGCCTGCAGAACACAAAATGACTTTAGTGTTGAGTTAAAAAATCAAGACTTAGAATAGATGCTAAATAACAAAATGCCAGCAAAGTGACCTTTTTGACAGTGGTTATGAGCGGTTATGCTGCTTGACTTAGCAGACTGGACAGTCAGAACACTCTTTCACTGGAGAAAACTGGAATGAAAAATTTAATGGAAGTGGCAAAAGACTGCATTCCTGCATGGAGCATGTGCACAAGAACAAATTTGCAAAGGAGTGATCAGTGGTATAAGATTTTTAGGGGTTTTCTGAATTTGGGGGGAAAATATTCAGTAGATTTGAAATTTCTAGGCCAAACGGAACTCTGATGTGATAAACATTTTTTTGCTACTCTTCTGCAAGGGTTTAATACATCAGCACTTAACAAGCTAAGAACCCTCACCTACACTGTGACCCATGAGGTCTTCTCTTTATGACTGTGAAAGTAAAATAATCCACAAGAGGTAATACTTCAGGTGTAAATACAAGATTTGTGTCACAACAATTACGCATACGTAAGTACAGAGCAAGAAAGGTGAGCAGGATGCATACTGACAGTCCAGCTTGTCCAGAGGAAAGTTTTCCTTGATATGACAGAGCTACATCACTCTTAGTTTCAAGCCACCATATTGCTGTATTCAAAATCTCAAACATCTTGACTTTCCTCTGTCTGATACATTTAGTTAACATTTCTTCTCCTAATGTTCTGTGTGGCTCATTCTTTCTGAGGCCTTTTTTTGACTTGTCATCTGTGTTTCTGCTGAATGGTTATCAAGTAAGGTAGAAACATTTTGTTGGAGATTTATGGAAAATGGTTTTTTCCATTGTGTGATGGAAGGGGCACTTGGCTCACTCCTGTTCTTAGCACCTCAGAAGGCAACCTGCCAATATTAGGTCTCTTCCATGTGCCACAACAAACAGCAGCTCCAGTAGAAATATTGTTATCTCAGCTTTCAAGAAACACTAAGCTTTTTAGTCTATACTGTGTTTTTAGAATCTGGTATGAAAACTCAAAAACTTCCATCAAAACTCAGCTATTATCAGCAATTCTTCCCAGTAATAAACCACAGTTCTTCCCAGAAACATATTGCAGCAAACTTGGTCAAGATTCACTGAAATTAAGTCCAGTCTTACCATCAAGCTGTGGCTCCTGGTGAATTGTAGCTGAACTGTGAAGCTGTGCTGGGACTGCCAGGCACTTACAAGAGAGCTTTGGAGATGCAGTGTTTTATTTGTTTCTGAGCATGTGCAGCAACTGACTCTAAAAATTAATTGAAAATTGTTATTTCCAAATAGACTAAAGGGAGATATGTCAACAGCTACTCTGAATAAGATCAGGAGAGATTTCTGATAAGGTTTGTCCCAAGCAGCCCCATTTGGGGGCAGATATGAAAAGGGATTTGCAAGCCTTGAGCAAGTGCAGACTGCAATACTGTTGTTCATGGCAATCTGCTGCTTTATTGATTGAGCTCCTGTTTGAGGATTAGTTGGGAAAGGATGTACATGCAGTTGCTTCTTATATCTGCCTTATAAAGGCAGACTTTCACAGCTGTGGAGACATACCTGTCTTGACATTCACAGGAGAACTATGACTGGATTTGTTTTCTTGACTTTCAGTAACCCAGATCACATGTGCAAGGTGGATGAGTGTACACAGGGGCAATATAACACTTTGTGTGTAAAAGTGTAGGAGATTTGTTTTCTGAGTGTACAAATCAGGGTGCTGATGAGTGCTTGAGGGGGAAGGTACTATTTGTTATTCAAATTTGAACATTTTAGTTATGAGACTTTGTATTTTAAAAAAGGCATGTAATTTTTCTCTAGAGTCTGTGAGTTGCTTGGTGTCATTAGAATGTCTATAGCCCTGGCATTAAAATGACATCTCTTTTATCTCCAACTGTTTGATTCTGCAAAAAATGCATTTGCCCTAATGTGGTGCTGTTTCCAAAAGCCTGGTACTGGGCCTGCATTATAAAACATTTTCATAAGTTTCATAAAATAAAGTACTCCCCTTGACAATATCAGGATTTCAAAAGAGTTCAGAAGCTGTCTTCTTCATTCAGTGCAAAACAGAAGTGTAGCTTTGTTGTTAAAGCCAGATAATAATTGACCTATATTTCACATACCTTCATTTCCAAAAGTTGACAAAGGCAATGTGCTCTTGAAGCTGATAAGAGCTTGTACTAGAACTGGGTTTAAACTTTTTGTGGTGGTCCTCTTTGCAGAGGTTTTGAAGATCAAAAAACACTGATAAAAATGCACATTAAAAAAGTTAGTGTGATGAGCTGCAGTTTCAAAGAGGAGGAACAAAACCTTTTCTTTACTACTGACAGGTTGTGGGATGCTGTCCTAGTTAATGTCCACAAGTAAACAAACAAACAAAAGCCTTCACTTTTCCTTAGTCAAGACATGATCTACTTAAAATAACAGGGAAACAGTAAGATTTCTAAATCTTTATTGGTAGTAAGAATAGAGAGAAAATCGTAAGTGCACAGTGAATCAAAATAGGATGAAATCTTAAAAAAAAACAGTTTAGCAGTAGTCCAGAAGTTAATCTACCTTACTTCAGTGGTCTGTAGGGCTCGTATTTTAACCTGACTTAAGGCTGCACAAATGCTTTAATAATTCAAGTCCATGAAAGATCAGACAATCACACCTTTCTTTGTTTATAGTGAGAGTTAAAAAATTAACTTAACTTTAAGAGCTCTTGGGTATCTATCCAAATACTGGCAAGCTTCTCTCAAATATAAGTAAAGTTTGAGCTCAGATTTTTCATTCTCACCTTGCTCTTTTGTAGCTCTGATTCAATGTAACTTAGATTTTTCAGCATAGAAATAGTCTCTATCCTTTACAAATATCCTATTTTCTTGAAAGTGCCATTGGTTTCAGGTGGTCATCTTGAGACTGGTGAACTGCATATTTAGTTAAAACATAATAGAGTAAGGAAGGTCATCTGCATCCCAAACAAAATCTGTGCTCTCCTGATGGTGTGTCTGGCTGCAGAACTGAACTCAGCATATGTTGGATGACTCTCTTCTAAGGTCGGTGCTCCTTGACAGCCTGGGGAAAAAAACCCAACTGCAGAATCATGTCCGGTAAACAATGGCCTATGCTGTTAATTGCTATTAATACCTAGTTGGGAGTAAAAGCTTTGTTTTATGGAATGAATCAGACCTCCAGTGATTTGCTGGTGAGCTCCCTCTCTCAAGGTGACACAGTCTGTCCATGGGGTCTGAGCTGATTGTATGCGTAAATAAGGTATGGCAGTAAAATCTCTAAAGACTCATAAATTGAACCAGGACTTCTACGGCCTTAAAAGCAGTTACAGGTGGGAATTGGAGAAATGTCAAAAATAAAGAACCATAGAAACAAAGTGTTTGATTGAATCACATTCTACATTTTTATTTTTTCTATCTAGTGTAATTACACTACATCATGAATTTGAGCTTGTGCTGTGAGAGGAGAAATACCTTGGGGTCTGTTGTTGCTAGAGAAAATTTTGCCTTTATGTTTAATATCTCTGTCTTGAATTGAAGGTTTTATGGAAAGTAAAAAACTGTGATTTGAAAACTTTTACCCCTCCAATTTCATTAAAACCCTGCCATCCAATAAAATCTGTTTTGTTTGCATTGAGATTTTTCAGCCAGTTTTAGTAACTAAGTAAAAATTAGGTGTGCTTAAGTAGCAAAGAAATTTTTTTTTTTTATTTCAGCTTTTTGATTAGTCTAAGTTTGTTTTCTAAAGCTCTCTTCCCCTGCCTCAGCATAACCTGCATGGACTGCTGTATTCATACATTACTGCTAGTCACTGAAGGGAAACTAACATTCTATAGAATAAGTAATGAAAAGAGAGCCAGCTTGATGGTGCTACATGGAGGGAACAGCCAGTTTTCTGAAAAGAAAAGGTAATGCTGAAATGAGCAATCTGCAGGTTGTCAGACACCTCTGGCCTCTTCCAGTTGTGTGGAGTCCTGAATTCCTCACACACGAATGAAATCTCTTCTAAATGGACACGTTATTTTCTTTAGTGTTTTTCCAACATAATGTATTTTCTGTTTGAGGTTGAGCTTGGGTTTGTTTGGTTTTTTGTTTTCTTGCTTGTTTGTGGGGTTTTTTAAATTAAATTTAAATGAAATGTTCCCAATCTGGAAGAGAATGTAGGATGCATGAAAGTGCAGGAGAACACTGCAGACAGATGTTCTTAAGGTGCTATACTTTATCACAGGATTTGTTGTTTTGATGTGTTAAATTAAAAACAAAATTATTCCTCTCCTTAATAAGTATTCCAGTCTAAGAATAAAACAAAGATCCATTAATAAGGCAACAAATAAGAAACAAGAGTGAAGTGATGGAGAGAAATTTGATCTAATTATCAGTCATGACTGCATATTGAAACACAAAGTGTGGGTAAAACCTGCTGGCAAGTTGAGACTGGGCTGCAAATACACTGAGAGCTTGCTTTGCCAGCTTGCTTTCCCTCATTAGGCACTTCCTGCTTAAAAACAGAGCAATTCCTATTCATCAAAGAGAATAGCTATATTCTTGCTTAGGAGTACACATTCATTTGGATACCATGATAAGCTGTGAATACTCCAAATCATAATTTCTTTTTCCTTTAAAAATTCATGTTACAAAGCTTGGTTTATTACCAGGGAAAGGCTTTCAGGTTATTTTTCATTTCAAACAAAAGGGAAAACATTTTATATTCAGAATTAACTGTAACTGACTGTTCTCTAGCAAACTTTCTGAGGACATCTGCAGACATTCAGTGTGTTGACGTTATAGAGAAAAAAAGGAAGCTGGGAATTCAAAGTAGATCGAATTCAGAGATGTGTGTATTTTGGAAAATACTCATATTTTGGTGTGAACATGTAAATGGTTAGTTAATGGTTACTGAAAGCATGATTGAAACAGATCCAGAATTGCTTAAAAGATCATTAAACTGTGGCCCAGAGGACGCTTTAGTCATAGATGTAATCTGTTCTGCATTCAGAGCTGGAGGGGTGACAGATATCTGGGCACTGGGAGCATCGTTGCCTCTGCTCCCTGGTGAGGTCTCCTTCTGCCTCAATTCAGCACTTTGTCATTCAGATGAAGTGGAGGAAAATGGCTGTTCTTCCAACTCCAGTGCCATATTCCAGGTATTATCAAGATAAATCCATCAAAGCAGCAGAACGGGTAGCAGATCATGTCTGCTGAAAAGACTGGATTCCCTGACAAGATTTTTCTCCCCTTTGAAAAAAGCATATTCCATAAGAAAAACATAAGCCTTTTTTTCAGAAAAATCTCTAGTACTGTTTTTCAGTTGTCTTTCTCAGTCCAGCAAGATCCCAGCTCCGACTCACATTCAGTTCTGCTTTAATGCTTGAAAGAATCATGATGCTTGAAAATCTTGAATGCTTGAATCTTGAATGCTTGAAAGTCTTTGATCTCTTAGAAGGACACACTTCCCAGATAACAACAACATCTGAATAAAACTAGGAAAATAGGTTGTTATCAAGCCATTCTGGGTAACTGTTTTTTGACCAGGTCATTCATAACAGGAGACTCTGTTTCTGAGGCAGCCCACCAGCAACATCTCTGAGCTTCTACCTCTCCACTCTGCATTGGACACAAATATAAATGAGAGAATGTTTCTTAAGAGTACTTCAACTGAAATAATCCTCCCCAATCCTGAACCAAGTAGTACTTTTCGTAAGAGTATCTTGTAGGAAATGAGTTGTACTTCTTCCCCTAGCTTCAGTGAGAAAATTCCACTGTTTTTGGCTTAAGTCTACAGGAGCTCACTGCAAAAAAAAACATTACTTACTCAGATACAAGTTTCTCTTCAAACAGGTGTTGCATCTTTCCTTCTTGCTGATACCTGGAAAACTGTGTGTATCTCAGCAAGTGCAGGTGGCCTCCTATTCCTTCAGCATCCTGGTGGTCACTGCAATGCTGCTCTGTGCACACAAGCTCATGATGGGAATAAAGGACACTGGTTTCTCTGACACTGAATTGT
Source organism: Platysteira castanea (assembly GCA_013397175.1). Lineage (NCBI taxonomy): Eukaryota > Metazoa > Chordata > Aves > Passeriformes > Platysteira > Platysteira castanea. The sequence goes on from VYXC01004591.1 coordinate 78,905, forward strand.
AAGGTACAGCAGGAAAAAAGTTTGTAGGGGTAAGGATAGTACAGATTTCTCTACTGGTCCCTAAACTCTTATGAGCACATTTATAGCACATCCAAGATCAGGAGCCAGCAGTAACATGGCAGGTCCCTGCTGAACATCTTGAGTCAGCAGGATGTGATCCTCCTCTGGCAAGTCATGACATTTGATTGTCCAGAGAAGGATGTCATGCCAGTGCAGCCCTGAGAGTGACCTTGCCGAGCCAGAGGATGTGCAGAGCCCTTCCCTGCAGCATGGCCAGGGCTGTCCTGCTTGGGCTGTGCCCATGGGGCAGTGCAGTGAAGCACATACCGTGGCTAAGGGTCAGATGGCCCTACACCTCCTCAAGAGCAGCTTTCCTAAAGTTAAGTTGCATGTCTGAAGGGAAGAGTTTCTGTGCTATTAGCTACTCTGGCACCTGCCAGATGGGAGTGGTGTCATGAGCTCTGGCTTAATACCCTGCATTGTGGGTCTCCTGCTGCCCCCCTGCTGGAACTTGCAGGAGGGTTGGCCAGTGGCAAATATCCAGCAGAAGCTTACCAATATTTGTCTTACAATATTAGCAAGGGGAAAGGCTTTCTGCTGTCTCATGCTCATAGGTCATGCCCTACCTCTAGAAAACTGCCAAGAGGAGAAATTGTGAAGATGTTGAGGAAAGAGGAGAGAATTAGTGAGATGTGAATCAGTGATAAATCTCTGGAGAGGTACAACCTTCCTCTAAGTCATCTTCTCTAGGTACTAGGCTGTTCTGTCTTATTTTTTGAATGATCCAGCTTCAAAAGTTTCCAGTGGCTTTTAAAACTCTCTTGCAGCAATTGTTTCTAATATTTCTGGACTATTGGCTCCCTGCCCTCTGCTCTGCTGAGTTGACTGCAGAAAAAATTGCTTCTCTAGGCAGTGACCGACAGCACACTTCCCCAGGAGCAGTGGTGCCTCAGAGCTGGTTTATGTCAGTTGGCAGGGAATGTCATGCCTTCCAGGTCCTGCTGCTCCTCCACACGTTCACATAGCATAGCTGAAGAGGAAACCTTCATGTCTCAGTGCATGGGCAGCACAGGATGCCAAATTAACAAGCCTTGGTGTTAGTGTTGTCAAAGTGCGTATGAAAAGAACAGAATTTAAATAAGCTGCTGATCCCATGAAGAAAATGTCAAAAAGTCTGTTTGTGTAGCCCTGTTAAACAAGAACATGATGTGTCTTCCATTTGACACCGCTAACAGCACAAGCTTTGTCTCTGTAGCTGGGGTGGTGCCTCTGTGTTTGGGGGACTGTAGAGCTGTAATATTGCAGGTACTCAATGCCACCATGTCTAGTGAAACTATAGCACGTTCACGGGGATAGCAGGAGAGGAAGGAGTGGCAGCATGGAAAAGCCAACTGGCTGCTCACAGATGTTGCTGTCAGCCACTTGCAATCACACAAAATCTTTACTAGGTTTTAACGTAAGAAATGATACTACATAGCCATATCTTTGTAGGGCAGGGTCAGGAAACCAATCTGGAGAAAGAGTAATTCGCCTTCCTGAAGTTTTTATTTGCTCCAGCTGGTAGCTCTCCTGCCAAAATCATAGTACACCTGCAATGTCAGAGCTGTGTCTTCAGTGGTGAACCTTGCAGCAGGGTGCTGTTATTGGGAGTGGTCCAGGGAAGATTGGGTATGGGCAAAACCAAGATCAGTACTGCTGTTCCTGTGTTGTGTGCAGCCACAGCATTCAGACTGTGCTGTGGACAGCATGGCAGTGCGGAAAGACAGGTCCTGTGCTGAAGAGCTTAAAATTGTTACAGATGCAGGAAGTGGAAGGAGGAGAGGGAAAAACAGACTTTGTATCAGACATTTGCTAAAAAAAAGAGCTCTGATACAGAACTGTAGGAGTGAGATCTTGATGTAAACAAGTTTTAAATATTCAAAATGTATTTACAGGTTTTCTGGATGCTTGACTTCCTGGGAAGGAGTAAATGTTTACAGTGGGGAAAACCAAGATTCCTTAATGTGACAAGTCATGACTGCAGAACTGTTGTCATCCCAGATAACTGATTTATTTCACGAACTTTCACTTATGTACAAAGATGTGGATTAAAATACACCATATTCTTCCAAACATATAAGCAGTGTTTTAAAGTGATTCTCACTAGTTTTAGCAAGGGACTGTGGGCTTTTAACTAGAGATAACAAGAAGACAGTTCATGAACATCAGGGAGGAAAATATTTCAGACTTGATGAACAACAACAAAATGCCTTAAACTTAAACTCACAGGACCTGAACTTTAAATCCAGATCAGACCCGAAGCAGCAAATCCAACATGTGATGTAGGGTGTAAGCTGAGCCAGCAGCCTGCTGAGCTGATGCCCTGCCTGGAGGGTAGGCCAATGGTGCTCATGTCATATATAACACAGGCCAAGTAGGCTACAGGCTTCAAATGGGTAGAATGCTCTAACCTGGAGCAAATCAGACCACAGCGCTTTGCACCAGTTTGAACTGTCAGTGTCTTACTAGAATCTTCCCATGGAGTATCAGAAGCAGGTTAGCTCCCGGCCACAAATTCAGAGCCAGCTGTGTATGTGGCTTGCATGGTAAAAGGGCTGGTAACTGCACGTCTGATGGGGAAACAGTAGAGCAGGAAGATACTTCAATAAAACAGTGTAAAAAGAAAAATCTTAAAGTGTTCAAGTTTAAAAAATATATGAAAGCAAAAGAAGTATGTACACAAAGTGCAACCCATTTAAAGCTCAGTGTAGCTCCATGACTGTTTTTAGAATAGAGCTTTCTTTTCTGCAGCTGCAGAGGAACCAGTTTGCTGCCTCTGCATCAGAGTGCAGCTGGGAAGAAGAAATCATCCTTACTGGTGAGGGTGGGTGCCAGCCTGCATAGGAGCAAGGCCTGTATCTTCCAGCCCACTTACATGCCCTTGTCTGGATTTGGTCTTTTTTCAGAGGAAGAGCTCAGCCTTAGGGTGGCAGCCACAGATACAGCACAGCCCCTATAGTCTGCGTACCTATGGATCCCCTGTGGCAAGCATGGTCTGCGGGGCTCAGTGTGTGTGTGCGCAGTGGGCCAGAGGCTTTTCCCCAAGTAAAGCACAAGGTTAGTTAGATCGAGCTGTGATACAGTTATATAAGTATGTGCTAATTGCTCCAGGGGGTTATCACCCCGAGCTGCTCCGAATACTGCGTCACAGCCAATATTTACTTTACTTGTGCCTCCTACAGGGCTCTTCCTTTTCAGAATTTCTGTGCCCAGTGCAAATGGTTTTTGAAAGTCTGGATCTTTCTAACAGTTACTGAGCCCAGAGTAGCTCTCTACAACTACCTGAAAGGAGCTTGTAGTGAGGTGGGGGTCAGTCTCCTCTCAGGTAACAAGTGAGAGGACCAGATGAAATGGCCTCAAGTTGTGCCATGGGACACTTACCTTTGATGTTAGAAAAAAAGTCTTCGCTTTAAGAACGATCAGGGAGTGGTGCAGTCACTGTCCCTGGAAGTGTTCAAAGGGTCTGTGGATGTGGCACTTACAGATATGGTTCAGTGGTGCACTTGGCAGTGCTGGGTAACCGGTTGGACTTGATCTTAGGAGTCTTATCCAAGCTTAACGATTCTATCATTCTATAAAAGTAACCCAACTAACACATGCTTAGTCTAAAATAAAAACACTAGAAACAGGTTCCTGGGAAAAATCCCGTCTTAAGCCTACCCTTAATCTTGTATCTATTTTTCTCTAAAATCTGTAGCTCTAGTACGGCTTCATTATTAGAGTTGAAATTAATGACTTCATCTTTAGATTAAAGAGAAAACAAAACTCACTAAAAGCAGAAAAATGAAAGTAGTTTACAGAAGACCTAGCTAAGCTTTAAAACTCAGTATTTACCACTTTAGGTAATTGCAGAAATTTTAACTTGAATTTAGATGGAGACATTAGGGCACACCTACAGTTGCTGAATGCTTCTTAAGGGAGTGTTTTTAAGGTAACAGCTTCTCTTTATCCCCTCCTTCACAAAGAGAAACTACACACAAGACAAGAAGAAAATTGGTATTTTTTCACTAGGTGTTTGATGCTTTTAAAAGGTCGTGGTAGGGTATTGCTTGTTAGAGGTACCAATAACTGCAAATTTTTTAAATTAGCTTATGTTCTCTACATGCTTTTAAAATATCTGCTCAAGTGCTTTTGATGTTTTGCAGTATTTCACAGAGTGTAAAACCTGAGAAAGTTAGAATTGACTTACTGGCTTGTACTTTCTTTCTGCTGCAAAAGGTATGATTTAAGACTCAAAAGATGGTGAGAAGTTTTCATTTGGAAAATACTTGTATAGAAAACAAGTCACAGAAGCAACACTGAACGGACAGGATTAAAGGACATGCAGGATTACTCAGAAATGCTGTTTAAAAGATAGTGATAACAGACTAATTAAAAGAGCAGCAAAGTCTTAAAGGATTATGTAATCTAAAACTAAAAAAATAATTATTGATTAAAAAAAGAAGAGAAAGAAAAAAACATTACTTTTTGTACAGGAACAAGAGAGTCTTTCAAGTAGTAACCAAAGAAAATGACATTTTGATTTCTATATTTGCCATATGGTAATGATTGTTGATTTCCAAATGCACACCACCCACCAAAAAAAAACAAACCCAGAAAGCATTCCCAGCTTCCCAGCCTGGGTAAACATTGCTTCTGGTTACTCTTCCTCAAAGCAGTAATGACCACATGTAGTCCAGGCCATCAATTGTCTTCCATATCCAATTTTCACTCCTTTCCCACCTGTTATATCTCATGGTGTGTCCACATATGGCATCCCTAATCCTCACTTAAATGCATTAACGTTAAGTACTGAGAAAATAATAATTCTACCAAAAGGTAGAGGAAAATAGACCTTCAGTATTTGTTTGAATTTGTTGTGAAGTCAGACCAGTACAGCCCTCAGAGTTCTGAGTTGAGTACTTGAGTTGATGAGATTTTAATGAACTGATAAAGGTGATCTTTCACAAAAGAAGAGCTGGTGTTCTTTCTAAGGTCAAACCAAATCAATGTTGTCTTCTTAACTGTTATCTATTCAAGAAGGAAAATTACAGATTATGGGGCATTTCACTGTCTTTTCCAGGTTTTCTACCCTTATGTCCTTGGATGACTTTAGTTCTTCCAGATCCTTCCTGGAAGGAAAGGATCAAAATTGAATTCAAAATTAAATTTCCCTTGCTTATGGCCTGTGTTTTCCAACATCTCTACTATTTCTTCAGTACAATTTCTATTGGGAATCCAGCTTTAAAATCAATCTGTGTTAGAAATACAGAATCTTTACTTGATATTGGCTTTCCTTGAGATATTCACCTATGAAAAATTCTAGCAATAACTTCAGACCTTTAATATTTTTGCTCTTTTTGTCTGGGTCAAAAACATTGCAGAGAAAAATTGCCACTTGAGATGTAAATTCATAAACATTTATCTTGTAAGTTAGAAGAGCTCAAAGAAAATGAGAAAGCATGTCTTTTTTCAAAAAGAAAGAAAAATATTTTTTTTTTTACCAAAAAACACCACTGTGAAAAATATAAAATTCTTTTTTTTTAAACAGAAACCAGAGGAATTTGCAGTCCTTCTCTAAATGCCGATTAAAAAGCAGACTTAATTATATAATTTCTTACAAAGCTGATTCTTTGCATGGCTGAATAGCTAGCAGTGTAACTAAGCTTGTTCCTCTGATGTTTCACACCTCAGGCAGTTATTTACAAAAAAGACCACTCTTGTTTTTCTCCTTGCAGTAAGTGGCTATACATGTCAGACAGGTTTCCAACAATAGCAAAAATGCAAGTCTTCCTCACTTGTTTGATTTCAGACAACCTGGATGCTGGGAAGAAGTCAGTGACTATATATGTACATTTATGTGCAGTGAGGGTTAATTCCTCATCTCTGTAGCTGGAAGACATCTGAACTTATGACAAAACACCCACATTGTCTCCACTCCCAACCAGCTGCTTTCTTCATGACAACCTTGGGTTTGCTGTGGCCACTAGCAGAAGATGAGTACCACAATCTTGCTGGCAATCATGTACTCTCAGAGTTTCTTTTAGGTCAAGTCCATGATTTGGTAGAAACTGAAGTCTTCACAGTACTGGTCTGGGGGCCAAAAATAAAGAAAAATCTCAAATAGCAAAAAAAATCTCAGTAAATGTGGACATAGGTTTACTGAAAGCGTGGAGAAAAACCTGCTAGCTAACATTTCATGGTTCGCTTTATCATGCTGCAAAGGCAGGGAAAAGGAGAAAATTCCCAACTTACTCTGAAGCTATGGTGGAGTATCTCAGTAGTGCTGCAGACAGCTGATCTCATGGCTGTGTCTCACTGGCTTGTGCAGTGGGGGCAGAAACTGTGGCACACAGGAGGGAAGATATTGTGACTCCTGTGCATGAGGGCTGTTTGCGTTCCTTTCTGACTCACAGAGCCTAGATGTAATTAAGAGGTAAAGTTACTTTATAATGGCCAGGAAAGCCAGGCCCCTGACCTAGAGCGATTCCCTTGATGCAGTTACATAAACAGCATAAGGCTTGGCTTTTAGCCCTTCAGGACAGGCCAAGACTGTCCAACACGTTTTCTCATGTTGGTCTGCCACTGCTGAGCTCAGCACCAGGCTTCAGCTTTGCAAAGTTCAAGAGGAAGTTTAGATCTGACATTTTGGGTTGGATGCACTCTGAAAAGGAAGTCTGGTTTTGAATGTTAAGAGAGGTCCAGCCAACTATGGAAGCACTGACTGTTCAGCTAGTAGTACTTGTCATTTCCATATGCTCTGAGATTCAGCCAAGTACTGAAAAAAAAAAAAAGGCTCTTGCTATGTGCCATACAAATATAGGTTTGGCTGCAGATTGGATGCTCATTAAATCTAAACCATTTACCTGCGTCCTTACACCCATAGTCTTGTGGCAGAAATTAAAGAATGAAGGAAAATCCCACCATGTTTCCCCAGGCTTGATTCCTTTCCTTTTATTTTCTGTTCAGCAGGGCTTCACGATAGAACTAATGAGGTGACATCACCCTGCTAGATAAATTAATTTAGATTCTCACCAGAAAGCTGGCAGTCAGAACCAAGGAAGAGAAAGGACTGCCGGAGGAGCGAGAAGGCCACCATCTGCACAGAGAGGTGGCAATTGCCAGTTGGGCCCAGGGCTAAAGGATGGGGAAGGGGAGAGGATGGCCACTGTTCTGTGTGCTTGGCTTTTGTTGTTCTCCTAGCTACAGAGGAGACATGCCCAGCGTTTGGAAATTGCTGAAACTGCTAGGAAAGAAGAAAGATGGAGAACCTGGTACTGCAAGCAGGAGTCTGAAGTACAATTGTCTGGAGCACAATTTTTGGTGTCTAAACATGCATGATGCAATGAATTACAGCAGTCCTGTCCTTCTCACTGTGTTTCTTTAGAGAGTTGAATGGTTTAATGTTGCAAAAGTACTGAAGAAAGAGTTACTTCCTCATGCTTAACTTTCATCAATTTGTTATCTGTCACTTTTATCAAAGCAATATTTTCCAAGTCTGGGGAATTCAAGACTGTGATGATGTGTAAGAAACATCAGAATCTCCTCTCTGTATAACCTCATTCAGTCACTAGGAATCTGGTATCAGCTGGAGACTGCTACCACTGCATCTTCAGTTCAGACACAGGCTGTTGCAGACAAGATGCAGACTGTGTTCTCCCACAGAGTGTTTACTTTCAGCTTCTTTTGTTGTTCCTTTTTATGCAAAATAAGTATTTTTGAATGTAAATACAAGATTAGGGCTTGTATATGGAAAATGTGATTAGTAAGTGTGCGCCTACTAGCATGCATATTATTTTCATTAATCAGTGGTGACAGTCATTTTGTTTTCATGGTTTTTGGCAATCCATTTGCTCTGTTCTGAGAGACTCAGTATCTAAGGAGTTTGCTGGAAAACAGAATTTTGTCAGAAGACACTGGAAAAACACATTCTTTCAACCAGCTAAATGCTGTCACTGACAGTTACTCTCACATTATAAGCAAGCCATGTGTGAAAGCTCAACACAAGCCTCCGCTACCCTCTCGTTTTGTCTGATGAAGGCTCTCAGAGGTATATTGCACATATTTCAAGTTTTATTTCTTAGCTTCCTAAACATTTTGATGTCCTTTAATAGTTTAAAAAAAAAAAAATTTAAAAAAAACTGAATATTTAAAACAAAATCCTGGTGCGGTGGTCGNAAAAAAAAGGCAGCGAGACCTATTGCCGCTTCTAAACCAAAGCTCGTTTCTTGCTAGGGAGATATCCCTGACTGGATGGCTGCGTCATTTAGCTCTTGGCCTAAGTAAGTGTACATATGACTGATGTGTCAGGGGTACTTTTCTTCTTGATGAAAACCAGGTGTTTGACAGTATTGCCTTAGTATCTCTTCTGGATAATGTTGAACAAAAAAATGGGATGTGTCCTTTCCAGATGTAGCCATCAAAAAGTTATCCCAGGTCATTCACCTAGGCTTTTACCATAAAACATTCAGGCACTGCTTAAGGATAATTTGTTCAGCCTTTTTCTCTTCCCACCAGCTAAGGAGATATGTACATGACAAGATCAGATCTCTAACTTTAACATGGCTAACCATAAATGAGGTGATTCTCTCTTAGAGTGAACAGCTTAGTTCATTCTAAAAGCAGTAGTTTCTGTAGCTGGCATGTAGCCTTTCATTCAGTTTCCTACCCAGCTGGGACAGTTGAAAAGTCACATAGGGCTAAAGCTGCAAAAGGGCTCACCTTTGGTTTTCCGTGACTGTTTGAACTCAAAGTCTTGCATCTGATGCTTAAACTGCAAAAACCTTGGATGACCTCTCTTCCAAGGGGAAGCTGGCACTTTGGTGGGGTGTTTCCAATAGCTTCAGCCATCAAGCTGTAAATAGAAAATGCTTCAGAAAAAAGTTTGGATCTTAAATCATGTTCTGAATCACATACATCTTCATTTGATATAGCCCTCCAGGCCTTACTTGGACCACTTTGCCAGGTGATCTAGAGTACCAAATCACTTCCCAGAGCTGGGAGCCTAAAAGACTCAGGAGGCATAATTCTTTTTCACTCTAAACATCCATCCATGAGAGAGTCCTACCAGTATGAACTAATCTCAGCCAGGCATGTATTATTCATTCATTATTTGATGACAAATAATGAATGAATGGAAAGTATTAACACATCTTAGGGGACTTAATTCAAGTTATTGCTTTTCAATTTTGAAAGTTTAGATATGTTCTTGATGCCCAATGAATTCACATCTGTATGCTGCAGGGCCATGTTTGAAAGTCAGGACTAAGAGTATTATATTAGCTGAGAACCAGTGGTTGGGAGGTTTTGTGTTTCCCAAGGCTAGAGACAGCAACTCTGACCTTAATATCTGAATTAACTCATAATTAGGACACTCCTTGCTACTGGATGGAGTAAATATGTATGTGTTCATATGATGAGAAAGGGGTACTCAGTATCATTCTCACCTTTCTTCCCTTTCTTTCTCTGTAACTTTAAACTACAACTTCCAACTTTTTTTTTCTGTAACTTTAAACTTCAACTTCCAACTTTTTTTTTTTTTTTTTTTTGTTGAGGTAAAATCTACTTGTGTATACGTTTTCTGCAGAGTGTCCTGAGGAAGGCTGCTAGGTCTGGTTCACTATGACCAAGAAGCATTTAAATTGAGGAGACTGTCCAATTTGGAGATTTAAATAAATTTGCTGAGCCTGTGAGATAAAGAACTTTTTCTGGAGTTAAAAAGCAGCAGTACTCCAGGGAGCTTACCTGTGAAAATGCAAAAAAAAATTTTTTTTTAATTTCTCAAAGAGATAAGAAGGAAATTTGAGGACCACCATCAGGACTCTACGAGTCTAGAAGCGACTAGTTGTCGCTTCTCACGAACTTGTTCCTTTAGCTCACTAATACCATCTAAGTACTAGCAGAATAAATTCTTAAAGTGTGAGTTTTAGGTTCTACAGCAGTGGGAGCCCCATAAGCACTCAAGAAATAATAAAAAAAGAGAAGTCTCAAGCCCTCACTTTACCCACTCTCAGAACTGTTTCATCATATTAAGTTTATAATTTATTGCAGTTCTGAATGACTGTTCTGCTATAAGGGTAGAATATTGTTTCTAAATCCAAAGTGGTTTTGGCATCACACACATATTGAGGCTTTCCTGCACTTTGGAAGAGGAACAATAAAAGTGGTATGAGACAGCATAACAAAAAGAATAAAGTAACCAATTTCTTATTATTTGTCCTTTAAACTAATATTCTGTTCAAGTTCCTCAGTCGTCATTCTACTTGTAATATACCTACAAAGTTTAAGACAGAGGAGTACTACTATATTGCATTTCATAGCATCCTGAGAGGAGTGGGCAATCTATTCCCTTTTCTTGCTGTAAATATATTTATATCATAGTGTTCCACGATGCCACAGGAACTGTTATTTCATTGAGGTCATATGCTTCAGTCTCTCTGCTTTTTATTTTGTGACTTTGTACCACATGTCGGCGGTTACTGCCAGAGCCAGACTCAATTTTCTCAACAGCCTTGCTTTAAATCTTCCATGTCCAAAAATGTATGTCTTCTCATGGTTCAGAGACTGAATCTGTGACCTTCCTAATGGCTTTTCAGGTATTCTTCAATGTTTTTAAATCACATGAGAGTGTTTTAGAAGATAAAATTGCAAACAACTTTATTTGCAAAATATACAATATATTCATATACATAAAAGTGCACAAAACCCACATCAACAAAGTGATCCACAATCCCAGTCTGAATACCTGCTAGGCTTATTGAGGGTCAAAACTCTACCCAGCAAAACATTCCTTTTACATCTGCAGCTTTCCTTGTGCAATCAGCTAGACCTGGGAAGGCTGGCTGGTTGCTGTCTTTGTACAAGGAGTTATTATCTGAGTGCTTACATCCCCTCCCTTCCACCCCAACCCCGGTGCCTGGAGTCAGCTCAGCCTTCCACAGCCACCTTGATCTTGTTGAATATGGCCAGCCCTGCTTAGTTTCTCTGTTCTTGCCAAGACTGCCAGCAAAAAGAAACTGAACAAAAACAACCTTCTCAAACCTCTTGTCTTCCAGAGACAGCCCAGGTATTAAGTGGAAATTTTCTGCAACCGGAATCTATGTTTATCCAAGTTTTAATTTAAAAAGCACTGTGTCTGTAAAGTAATTCAAACAAGCATTTCTCATCAGCTATAAAACAGTGAGGTATTTTAATGAGTTCATGGCAAGTGCTCTGGGCACATAGATAACTACTGCATCTCACTGCATAGCTGCCCTTAGCCTCTGCCTTATTAACTCCTTCTGTCCTTAATGATTTTCCCTCATGTTCCCAGCCCAGATACAAAGGGAACAATTCCAAACCCACTAGTATGTTCATATGTAAGAACTACAGTTCCTGCTGTGATTCTGTCCTTCCTCCTTGTAGGCAGGACCAAATTCACCTTTGGTGTAATTTTATCACAGCCAATGGAGCTCCATAAGAAATAATTTTCAGGTAATTCCCAGTGGACAGCTCAGGAGGAGCTGGTTACATTGATGCTGATTTCCAAAGCTGTCTCTGTTACTTTTAAGGAGAAAAGCTGGAAAGAGGAGTTTTGATTTTTATGTATGATGTTCTCAGCAAGTATTTCCCTTCTGAGTAGAAAATAAAATAACTTTAAAATGTAAAAAAGTGACATAAACTATATGCAATCTCTTTTTATTGGGCTCCCATTACTGTTGAGAAGCTGTAAAAGACTGGGTATGTGATTGAGTTGATAATGTTATTGAGCTTCTCTCACAAGGGTATACCCATCAATAACTTCTGTTATCATATTTTTATGTCCTCTAAAAATAGCTGATTGTTTGCCTTATGTCTTTTTTTTCCCCCTCAGAAACAGTTTGTAGAACAGCTCCCTTTAAGGAATAATTAATTTTAGTTTATACATTGCAGAACTCCATGAAGTTCCCCTGAACAGGTTTAGAAGACATCATAAGTTGTTCTCTCTCCACTTCTCTTTCTCATGGTTTATTGCATGGTTTATTGCATTGTGTGGAAAAGGAGAAAATTCCCATGCCATGTTCCACTCCATGGTGTGGAACTGAGACTCAGTAAGGGAATCTGAGGTTGGCCCATGAACTGGGAATTAGCACAACTCGGCACTGCTGTGCAGGAGCAGCCTACTCCCACCTGGTGACTTCAGGACTTTTACCAGGGCTTATGGAGCAGATTTAGAACCCCTTTGGCTCATTCTGGCAAAGAGAAAGAGATCACCATCAAACTCATAACACATATGAGAAACAAACAGGTAGGCATACAGAAAACAAAATCCAGCTTCAGCTCATTTCAAACAGCAACATCAGCTCCCATCAGGAATGTCCTCTGGGGATTAATATCTGCTGGCATTTAATGAGCCAAAGCACAGTGTGGGCCATTAACTCCTCCCGGCTGGTTAGCAGTTCCCCAGGAAATGTCCCACACCTCACTCGTAATTGTGCAATTACACCCACATTGCTGGGTCCTGCAGCCTTGCTGTGATATCACATTTCTAACAGCTGTCTCTGGCCAGCCACTAACTAAAAGGCTGCATCCCAGTTCAAAAGCCAGTGGAGGTAGAAGGACAGGGGGGCTGGTTGATGAGCAGCTGTGGTCAGTCCTGCATGCCCTGGCTTTCCATCAGAGTGGAGTGTACTGACAGATTCAAGTGGAGAGGAAAGAAAGGAATATTCATGTTGGCTTCTCAGATCAGCTGGGGACAGTGATCAAGCCTATGGAAATCAGGAGCCTCCTCCAAGCGTCTGCCCTGCAGTACATGGCAGCTTGGGTCAATGATTCCCATGCAGAGGTGCTCAGGAACCTGACTAGCTGCATTGCATAGGCAAATCTGATTCCTCATTTTGTTTTTTAAGCCTCATTTTTCAAACTTCCTGTGAATAGACTGTAGAAACTGCAGTGTGAATCTGCTAGCAAAAGGGTTGCATTGTGAAACCTTATTCATAAAGTTAAATCACTAGGTCACTGTAATGTCAGAATACTCTCTATCTATATTATGTGTATATAGCAGCTCATTTAGTATTTAAATGCACAGTAAATCAAACTGGTAGAAGTTGAGATGAACTGTTTTCATGGCAGAGAATTGAAATGAAAAGCCTCATTTTTCAAATGGGAGAAGTCCAAATGAATCAACTCTGTCATTCTGGTTTTGAAATGTGTCAATTTTAATAGAACTGTCTCTTCAGTGGAAACATTATTCTGTCAGAAATTTTCCAACCAGTCATATAGCCAGCAGCAACTGGTAAAAATGGCAGCACTGCGGCTTTGAAGGCTGTCCCACTAGCCCAGGGCAACCTGGCCAGTGAGCCAGCCAGCAACAGCCTTTGTCTGTGAGGAGCTGCTGCTGCTTCCATGTGAAGGTGTGGGCACCTGCCTGCTCCCACTGCACAGATGCTTGCGGAGCCCTCAGTTTCCCTCCTTTCCCACCTTGCAGCTAAGTATAATTTCTTGCAGTGTCTTGTACCAAATTGCAAATATTCTCCTTTCAGACAGAATGGCAAACCATGACGTCTCAAGGATTCACATCCTGCCCAACTACTCAAATCTAAAGGGGCAGCTAGGGAGGCCCATTCCTGTCCCTTGGAATTATTTTATTTGCATTTTATGTGAAGGTGACTTTGCAATATTCTCTTAATTCAGTGTAGTAAGTGGAATGAGTCAACATTCAATAAATTAATACTTATATGCCTGGGGAAAAATTGCTGAAGTTTTGAGGAGTCACAAGCACATGGGACGCTAAAAATTAGGAGTTTTCAAAGCAGATGGCTATTTGTTGGAGTTTAAGGGACTCTCTTAAAAACAAAAATCCTAATAACACCATGACATTTTAACTAAATTTCATCCACCGAGAGCTACATATGCAAGCACAGCAAATAAATTCAAATCTCAAAGTGTCACTAGTTTTCATGGATAGCTTTTGGATGTCCATGGGGACTCCTAAAATATCTGAAACTATCTAGTTCAGGGAAACAGTCTGGAAAGTTTTATCCTGGTTACTGATTGTGAATCAAGGCACAGTACTGTATCTTCTACACCTATTAAATTCTCATTAGGTAAGCATGTGTGGTAGCACGGTTTAGTGAGAAAAACTGTTCTGCAAGATGTCTGTTGCACAGGATCTACTTTTTAAAATTAAAAACTAAATAAGGTTTCTTTTCCTCAATACAGATTTAAGGTTTTATGTTCAGCTGGAGTTGTGACTTGCAAGCTCTAGAAACAACGTAGCATGTGTGTGAAATTAAAAAGAAATTGATTTAATTTAAAAGCATCATGTTAAGAGCAACATCTGTAGAGTGAATTCCAGACGATCTTAAAATAGACTTTTGATCTTCTGTTCTCATCTATTGCAAAGTGAGAGGCTGTTGCTACAGCAGAATGTAAATCAAGAAGGAAGTCTATTTCTCTGTACCAAACCTTATAAACTTTGAGTTCACATGTACTCCTAATCCTGTGCTCACCTCATAAAAAATAATCCTTAAGAGTAAAGGAAGTTAGTTAAAAGGTGTGAAGAGCAGTGGTGCTGAGTGAGAGCACTGGACTGTTAACAAGCACATGGTTATCATCCTCCTGGAGCAGTGTCAGGGCTGTGCTGATTCCAGGCTGTGCTCCCTTCCAGATCTTTGTGGTGGTGGCAATGCAGTCAGTGCCTAGGACAATCCTGCCAGGGAGAAGGGGAACTGGAGTTACATTCAGGCAGCTTTCTCTTTACACATCTCAAAGGCCAAACGGCTCTGCCTTCCCATTAGAAGATGCTATTTCTGGTAGATCTTTCTACTTTTTCTATCCAGGGTTTGCCCTGGACTGACCTTGCTGTTTCTCTGCCTGCCCTTGTCCCTGAGGCCAAGCTGAACTGACTGCCTAGAAGGCAGCAGTGCTGACAGGAAGGAGTGGAGCTCAGAGCAAGCTTCACCATGAGGCCTTACCCAGTAGATGTCTCTGTCCTGCATGATGTTCGTTATTATTGTTAGTGTTTATTGTAGTTACCTCAAAGAGGGTTTATGTGAACTGCAGATGCATCTTCAGCAGGAGTAGCTAGGAAATGTCCATTGCTTTCTGAATGTCAGGTGCTTTGTAATCTGCTCTCCAGAAAAAAAAATGAAGTCAGAGCTACAATGGCTCCTTCAGCAGTAACTCCAGGCAGGCTTTCTCTGCATACTTGTCCTTCAAGATTCTTTCCTGTGAAAGACAACAAGAAGCTTCTGCCATCCTTGGACTTGTAGTGCATAAATTGCGCTGCACTGCTATATTTGGAAGCTCCAGCAGCAAGGTTCCCAGACCATAAGCCAAAACAGCTCTCCATATATGCTAATGAGGGTCGTGTGTATAAGTCTTTACTTTCTGCACATTAAACTTACCCTGAAGGATAGTTTCCAAGACTTTAAAACATCAGTGAGATGGGGAAGGAGGAATATTAAGACTCCCATCTAATGTCAGTGCCTTCTGGACAGTTTCGTTACTTCCGTTTTATTGCTTGCCACTGATCCTTAAATAGAACTTGTGGTTGTCCATTTTCCACTCACCTTTTCGTAGAGTCACAGAGGTATCCATGCAGAATGAGTATTCTCATGCAGCCAGAGGAAATAAATGCTCCGGGAAAAAGAGCTCCAGGTAAAAAAAAGGACGATAAAATCTTCTGGAAAAAATCAAGCTTGTCTTATCTGCTGTAGAAAAGACCCCAAAGGGACTGAGTATGTTTTCAACTTTGCATACATTATGGGAGCAGCTTTGTGGTCGGTATTGCCACATCCAATGTCATCCTTAGTAAGGACACAGCTTCACAGAAAGAATTCAAAGTTCACAGAGGAGAAGTTATGCTTGCCAGTGAGCTGGCAGAAAGTCATCTGCCATTTACTTGTAAAGATCACATCATTTCATGCCATGAGAAATAATATGTAGTCCCAGGAGTGCCATGCATAAGAGTGAGGCAACACAACATACACACTGTCCCAGTATTATGTTTGACAAAACTGCAGAAACGATAATTATACTTCACCCTGTTATTGTGACTCCTTTATGTGCCACTTCACTGTTGGTGTCATATCAAAGACATATCATATCTCACTGGATTGCATTTATATATCAGATGGAGTAGGGTACCATTGCTGATGCACTAGTTCAGTGAACTCTTCTTACTCAGGTCAGAGGTCTGTTTTCTGTTGTGAGGTGCCCTGAGTGTAATACTGGTCCAGTATGAGCATGTGTGAAATTCAGCTGTGCTGGGCTGACCCCGGCTGGATGCCAGGTGCCAGCCAAAGACACTCTATTGCTCTCCCTCCTCAGATGGACAGAGGAGAGAAAAGATAGAACAAAACACTCATGGGTTGAGATAAGGACAGGAGAGATCACTCACCAATTACCGTCACAGGCAAACAGACTTGACTTGGGGAAAAAATTAATTTATTATCAATTAAATCAGAGTAGGATAATGAGAAATAAAATCAAACCTTAAAAACACCTTTCTCTCACCACAGCCTTCTTCCAAGATGCAAATTCACTCCCAATTCCCTCTACCTCTTCCCCCCACTGCAGCAAAGAGGAATGGGGAATGGGGTTTATGGTCACTTCATCACATGTTGTTTCTGCTTCTATTTTCTCCTCATGGGGAGGACTCCACACTCTTCCCCACTCCAGTATGAAGTCACTCCCACAGCATATAAGGATGCAGTCTTCCATGAACTCTTCCAACATGAGTCCTTACCATAGGCTGCAGCTCATTTTGAACTGCTCCAGAGTGGGTGCCCTGCAGGGTCACAAGTCCTGTCAGAAAATCTGCTCCAATGTGAGCTCCTCTCTCCGTGGTGCCACAGGTCCTGCCAGGAGCCTGCTCCAGTAGAGGCATCCCAAGGAGCCACAGCCTCCTTTGGGCACCCATCTGCTCTGGCATGGGGTCCTCCAAGGAGTTCAGGTGGATCTCTGCTTCACTGTAGACCGGCATGGGCCGCAGGGTGACAGCCTGCATGACCATAGCTTGCACCACAGGCTGTAGGAGAATCTCAGCTTAGGTGTCTGGAGCACCTCCTGCCCCTCCTTCTGCACTGACTTTGGTGCCTGCAGGGCTGTTCCTCTCACAAACCCTTACTCCTCTCTTCTCCAGCTGCACTTGCTCTGCACAGTAACTTCTTTCTCCTGAAATACATTATCCCAGCTGTGCTGCCACCGTGGGCTCAGCCCTGGCCAGTGGCAGGTCTGTCTTGGAACCAGCTGGCATTGGTTTCACTGGACATAGAGGAAGCTTCTCACAGAAGCCACTCCTGTAACCCCCCAACTATCAAAACCTTACCACACAAACCAAATACACCAACATGTCACCATCTAACCTGACAAGCCAAGGAAGCTTTGGTGACAGGAAGCAGTGCCCTGAATGTACTTTCTGTGAAGAGATTTTGTAGTGTCTACAATACCTTCTGCAATGAAAAACATAGACAAACAAAGAAACACAAAAATGAAGAGGTTCTCACTGATTTCACTGTGTTTTCAGAACATGAATAGTTTCATTCAAATTGGCTGAGGGATTTCAAAATTTTCAGGACTTCAGCCTTCAAAATGAAAGATAACACAATAATTGCCCAAGGAAACTAGCGCTACGGAACTATCTTACTCAACAGAACAGTGGCTCTTAGGTGATTTCTGTTAACTTTCATCATTGCTGTTCTTCTGAGAAACAGACTTTAGTGTGACACTAGCTGTGTTACCTACTTATCACAACAACATAGTTTAGTGTCAATGGGCAGAAAGTTTAAGAAATTTACCATCTCCTTTTGAAAAATTACATAGAAGTATCTAGATAAACCGGTCTTGATTTTAAGAAATAAAATCTACGCTTTGGTCTTTCTTCCCTCAGCTCCTGCATATCATTTGGTCATTCTTGGGACTAGAATTAGGAATGTTAGTACAACCATCAAAAAGATGTTAGGCACTCAGGTCCTGTTTCAGCTGGAGCTGAGCACTGAAGTATAAGGAGGCACTTTGAAAATCACAGTTTTACTACAAGTGTTTCTAAGGAATGAAGAAAATAGGGATACACTTTAAAATATGCCCACTGCACCTTAGCTAAGATTACTAAAGTGAAGCACCCAGTCTCCTCAAAGAAAAATTACATGAAACCATGAAAATGTTTGTCCTTATGAAATTTCAGCTTTTTTTTTTTTTTTTTTTTTTTAATAGCTCATGAACTTGTAGATCCAAAACACCCACATGTTGTAGTACTCTAAGTGGGGAAACTGGAACTTCTTGGAACTTTTTCATGCTTCTTTCACAATCAGCAGAGGGTTGCAAAGTGAAAGGTTGACATACGTGTCACTCCTGCTGACACACTTGCTAGATCGCTGGCAGCTGCCAGACAATTTGTTTCAAGGACATAGAAATCATTGACTTACAGTAAGACAGCTGCACACAACTTAATCAGTAGCTCCTCTGCAGAAATGATTACCTGTTTGAAAGTGGTCTTTTTCACTAACTAGAGAATATACTGAAGAAAAAATGCTTTTTTTGTCTCTTAGAATAATTTATTAGCTAATTGTAAGAAATTTTGTATTTTCTTTCATAGCATGATAGTTGGATGAAAACCAAAGTGCACAGAAAATTCATAAACATAATTCCAAATAAATCAAATTCCTAAAAAACCCATAAGATACTTTTCAGACTTCTGAAATTTCTCCTGAAAGGTATCATACTTCCTTCAGTACCTGCTCAGATGGTGGCACTAGTGTGGCATTTGAAGAGTTTTATGGCAGCAGTCTCCATGTAAGGTTTGCAGTTTCTCTTTGTTTTGTGTTTGCACTGATCACGTGTACAGCAGAGAGTTTGTTTATGGTCCTAAAAGAAATTGCTACTATCTATATGAAATTCTTCCACATGAACGAGTCTTCTTCATCAGCACATTTTTTCTGCCTAAAAAGCTCTATTTTAGGATGCTCATTTGTAAAACCAATGCAATAATAGGAAAGCTATCTGAGCCATACTGTGATCCACAGATAAGAGTTACATTTCAGCTGATGGTCGTTACTACTGCAGAGGACACAAATTACTTTTAACTTGAGCTTAGGCTTGCTGGACTGACAGAATACAGTAAAACAGAAGTCTCTGAGAGGCAGAGATAAAACCTTCACTAATATCTGTAAAAAGATTAACTTTCCTAAAAATAAAAAACTTACGGCATGTAAAAACAAATTCTGAGTGGGATTCTTCTCTCTGAGAAACAAAATTATTAATGATGGGCTAATCTTTTTCTGCTGCTTATTCCTCACATACACCTCAGTCTATAACACTGCAGTTATTTGCTGTGGAGGTCGTGATGGTGCCATGGAAAGCAATGACTGCAGTTGGCAAATTAGGCATGGAAGACGGTAACTGCAGCAATATTCTTGTTTATATCACTTCAACTCACTTGCAGCCCTGAAACTGGGCAAACAGCTAGTTAATGTAATTTCCTCTGCTTACCTTGGCTAACTTAAATCACTCCCTATTTCGTCATGCCTTAACGTTGGCCTGAATCTCCAAATCTTTTTATGGATGTCTTGTCACCACAGGCACAAAACCAATCTCCAAATCTTTGCATGACAAGAGTGTTTTTTCTTTTGCAGAAACCACTCCATCTTCTTTGCCAGTTTCCTCTTCACAATACTTCTCTCCTTGATCATCTTGATCTCCTTGCCTACACCAGAGATGAAGTTTTCCCATTTTTTCGTCTATAAGCTTTTGAAAATTTGCTACCTCTCCTCTCCACCCTCACAGATAAATTTCTTATTCCCGTGCTATGACCAGAAGGCTACTGCAACAATCCTTTTCCTGACTTGTCAGTACTGCCTTGAGGAAGGCAGAGGGGCTGCATTCACTGGTAGAATGAACTATCCATCTAAAAAGAAATTTTAGCAGCACTGCTTGTCACTTCAGCTATAATCCACTACAAACTCTTTCTCTTTCTTTGCTGTGAAACACCTGCCTAAACTATCCTCTTGTTTCTGTTGTTGACCCCTTTGGCAGTAGTACCAGTTTTCTTGTGGTCTCCTCTCATGTAAGAAGGAGCCTCCAAAAATTCCCCTCCTTGAACAATAAACAATCTCTTTTCCTAAAGAAGACAAAGAACATGTGCTTGTTAAAATTCAGGTAGCAGACAAGCCGGGGTTGCTTCGTTTCAGGCTAAGTAGTATTGAGTCATCCTTATCTCCTTGTTCCCCCTCCTCATTCAGCACATTTTTCATTTCTAACATGACACTTAGGTTTTGAATTGCTATACAAGGTAGGCAGGTATTCTGCCTTGTAGGATGAGGCCCACAAGCTGGATTATTTTCTGACAGCTGCCTCAATGCAGTAACAGAAATAACATCTTACTACTTAAGTGAGACCTGCACTTACAGTCTTGTCAGTCTAATTGGCACCTTCGACAGCCACCATAATTTACATTAAAATAGCTGATACAGAACAAATTCCTGTTTTACATTAAAACATCTAGCAAACAGACATGAGGGCTCAGCCCCATTGGAGACAGTCATAGGAAAGCTATTGATGAAGGAATATTTCATGGCGTTCGGTAGGTTCAGCATTACACATTGTGAGGAATCTAGGAGTTTGGGAGCTGTATAGATACTCTTGAGACAACAGCTTTACAGTAAAGAGTGTTTCTAGTTAGAAAGGCAGAGAGAGAAGCAAATTAACAAACTTTACATGGGAAGATGGTTGCCTTTCAAAAAAACCTCCTTCATAAGTGAAAAGGTAGTTTTTCCCCATAGCCTAGTGCAGCCCGTAAGACCAGATGGAAAATCATCAGTCCCTCCCCAGAAGGGTGCCCCGACCTGGCCCAGTACTTTCTGGGGTGGAGGAACTGTCTATGGAGGTTTCATTTCAGCAGCATTGCTTGCCCCTGAGCACACAAACAAACCAAGGCTGAGGTCCCTCTGGAAATCCCATTCTCCTTTCCCTGTTGTTTAAGAAGCAACAGGTCCATGTGAGAAACTGCATTTGGTGTCTGAGATGCTGCACTCTGTGATGTGGGCACAGCTTGCCCTGGATGCCACTGCTGAGGGGTGCTGGTGTATCCCTTTGAAAAGAGGCAGACTGGTACCAGACACTCAGTGCTTCTGAACTGGCTGCTTTTCACATCCTCATGAAGTATTGATAGTTTTAGAAATATACTTTTAAAATAAGCTTTCTATGATAATGTCTGAACCCAGAGCCAGGTGAAAACCTGCCATTCAAAAGCCATTTTGAAAGGAGAAAGCTTATGCATAGCTATATAAGAAGTGTTTTCCATGAAAAAAAGGCCCAAGGTGATACCGTGAGAAATGAGGTCTATAATGTGGGCTTATAAACTCAATATACTACCAGCATTTTTATATTATTTGGCTTGGTCGTATTGGATTTTTCTAGTAGTGTGAAAAACCACCTGATTTATGTTCTTCTGATCCAGTGTTATAATCTCACACACACCCCTTGCAAGTCATATAAAACAACACAACCAATTCTGTCACCACAGGCTAATGTGAATTGTTCTCATCTTGCCACTTCATTGATATTTAATGTTCTCCCTAAAAATTTGCTGATTCAGTTTGACCTTCATCTCACAGCTAATATCCCTTCTCAACCAACTTCACAGCCACCTCACCAGCAATCTTTGCTTCAGACACAGTCTGGGCCCTTGCTCCTCTGCCATGCATTCATCTTTGCAGGCATCAGTTCAGATTTTCCATTCCTCCGCTTTGGTGGAATTCAGTTATGTTTAATTGAGTTACCCCAGGCATTCTCCAGTGACGGAGAAGAGACCTGGCCAACCGCCTTTGTTTTGTCAGCTGTAATTCTCAATTACAGTTGTGTAAAAACCATCATGTCCAATTCACTGCCTATTTCAGGGCAGGGCTGGACAAAGCTCAATTTGGACAGCAAGTAGTACAAAAATGGCTTATTAGACCAGTCCCTGGAGTCTCTGGCAGGGCACCAGCCCCCACTGAGCTGGAAGCTGTTTGAGCACCCAAGAGACTCTGCAGTGAAGGGCATCCAGTTAAAATAGACCAGAAGGATGGCTGGAGGGAAAGTGGTAGAATAACAAGGATGTGGAACTGAGGAAACACTGATTTGCCAGACTGATATGGAAGAAAACGGAACATATACCATTAAGATTTGACTCAGTGCCTCTTCCTCACAAGAGTACTCCTCTTTCCATCCACAATGGCATTTAAAAAACTTGTTTCTTCTCCATTCTTTCTAATTCTTTTTTCCCCCAGCTTGACAGGGTTAGAGATGGCCAGTTCATTACCCAGTGCAGGGCTCACTGTCCCTGCTGAAGTCAGCAAGGGCACGCTGGTATACACGCCTCTGTCATATTGAGCCTGGTGGCTTTTATTTCCAGGAAATGCAGGGCTGTAGAAATAGTAAGGCTTTCTCAAGATTTTATGAACACTTATGATAACATTTGATGAGTTCCTGTTTTCTGAGAACATTGTAAGTGCCATCAGAGAAAGAGCATGGGAAAAAGAAAAGCAGACAACCTTTTGCCTCTTAAAGATTTCAGAACAAAATTATGGAACTGATGTAGGAAATATGGATTTGTATACATGTTTACTCTGGGAAATTAAAATGGCTGACTTTTGAAGACACTATTAATTCTTTGTCACATAGCTCAGTATGTCAGAAAACTTTCTTCTTCATATGTGCATATTTAAAGATTACCTAAAGTTTTTCCTTCTCAATGCAAGCAAGTAAAAAGGTATTTTGTATTTTATTGCATTACCATTATTCATTCTCTTTTATTGGTTTGCTATCTTTATTTTATTGGTACTTTATAGTAAAAACTTTGAGTATGTTATGCTTCTTGAAAGGGAAGAATTAACTACCTACTATTCTACAATAAACAGAAGTAAAACATACGCAACAATAAAAGCACATTGGTCTTTTAGTAAGAAGCTGGATGTCATCAGGAGCAGAGGTTCAAGCTAAATAAATTTATTTTTTTAAATGCGAGATGAAAAATAATCCTTCAAAAAGTAAGACCTATATTTGATAAAGTTTAAATGTCTTTACAACCATACCAAGCATTGTAAGGCAAAGGGACTATATCAAAATTTCTTAAGCCTGCATTTCCCTGGCATGCTCTGAAAGCATCACAAAAATAAAGCTGATGGAAAACCCTACTGAAAATGTCAAATTCCAATTTTCTTACATTTGTGGTATTTTGTTCTAGGGAATGCTGTGATCTCTTTCACTCCTCTGCTGCCATTGTTTATGTATATATTTAACTGCCCTCTGAATAGTCTCATCAAATTCTCAAAAATTGATCATAATTTTAGAGTTAAAAGGGGAGGTGAGAGTTTGCAGGATCTGGAGTGTACTTTACTCTTCCAGTCCTAAACTACAGCTAAAAATTTTCTAGCTTTTACCTTAAGTAGAGTTCTTCCAATCTCTTGCAAGATCTTGAGATTTTGCAAGACTAGAAAAAAAATGAATGATTTGCAGTTTTGGGGCTATATTTTCTTAAGCAGTTGAGAGCCCTTGTTTTATTTAGAATAAAGCATAATCAAATCTGAAAATTATCTTTCTCCTCTATATTGTCTCTATGGACTTCTAGATCTCAATATTCCTTGACAACTTTTAGTTAAAAGATCATACTTTCTGTTGCTTCACTTATGAAATATTTGAAAAAAAGAAAAGCAGTCTGGTGGAAAACTAGATTGAGATGATGATATACTTAGTAAATCATTGCTTCTGAAAACTTGTACTTTTTTATTGTGTTCTACACCTTTCTATGTACAAAAATCATGTCATGCTGGTAAATGCTGCCCAAGAAGTCTCCCTGCCCAGCCCCCTGCTTGTTTTGGTTTGGTGTTTTGTTTTGGGGTTTTGTTTGTGTTTTTGTTTGTTTGGTTGGGGGGTTTTATGGCTTCTATTAATGCTTAAGAGGAAATACTACATATTTCATGTAAAAAATGATTTTATGCAGAACACTGTATATTAAGTACTATGGTTTGTTATTTGACCTTTGAACAGATGGACTTTCCAAGACTTACGAAAAAACCCTCTTTTTTTAATTGATCGTGGAACTGAACCTCACTTTGTTTTTCTTCTTTAAAAAATGAGAAGTAAAACAGGGAGAATCACAAAATCTATTATCAGAGTTGTCTAATTTCACAAGAACGAAAATGAGACCATTTCCAAGAGATGCCTGGGGTTTTTTTTAACTAAGACCTTTCCTCATCTTTTTCCTGTATCTTCAGGATTACAATGAATTTGTAATTCATTGACCCTTGCATTTACACAAACTGAAAAATTCAAGGTACTCTTTTGTTCAAGGGACTCAAAAATTAATATATCCTGATAACTCTAAAGACCTAATGGAGCAACTGCAATATATATCTGATAGTATAGATGTTATAATGTACTAGATGTTTTAATCCCTAACAATTACGTGATCATGTACTTTAGCCTGGATGCTACTTACAATATTAATATATTTTTAAAAATAGATAGTAGATATATTTATATGTTCATATCTATTCATAGCACTACCAGAATGCAGTTAAGGTGCATGCTGGTATGATATATTCCTAGTTTCAGCAGAGGTAGAGATTAATGCTTATCCATAGGAGGGCAGCTATTTAATATAAAACTCTAACAATGAAAAAATACTTGATGAGAATTAATGAGACAGCACTGATGTGAAGATCTGTCTAATGTCAGCTATAAGGCATCAAAGCAGATAAATCTGTGCATAGCTAACAATCCCTGGAACACTACTGCCTAGGAATAAGTTATCCATTCTTTGTCTTCAGCTTGCATTACACTGACATAACTTGCATTAGAGAAAATAAAATCAGCCCTAGCAAGCAACAGAGACCCATGTTAATCTAACAGATCATGATATAAAATTGCCACTTCTTATTAAATTTTTTTGTATGGCTAAAACCCTGTTCCCATGTTCTAGACCTGTCAAGAGTGTTATCATCATCTTCACCTGTTTTCAAAATTTTCACACATATTTGAGCTAAAAAAAAAAATTGCATTGCACTTCTGCGTAAGTGCATTTCTCAACCTCCTTAAAATGGGGACCTCATTTCATATGTCAGCTACTGCAACTTCCTTCTCTTTTTCTTTGTGAAATGCAGTCTCAGCCTTGCTCCCATCCAACCCACACTGACCACCGAGATTTCCCTGTGCTCCCCAGCCCTCGGCTTCCATTCCCTATCTAACTGAACCATGCTGCTTGGTTTCCTTCTGTAAGACTGCTGATACCCATCCTGCTCATATGTACTATTTCTCATTTCTTATGAAAATAGCATCCTCTGGCAAGCCTACATTTCTCTTGTTAACCTTCAAACATGGAGGCTTTGTGTTTCTGGCACACTTCATACTCTGAAAGAAAGGTCCATGATTAGTCACAAGGTGGCCTCATTATTTTTTTTTTCCTATCTCCCGTACAATTTTCATTTGCTCTGGTGCCTATAAACTTTGGACAGAAGTATGCTCAGAGCATATTTTGATCAATAAACACTATTTCTATATTCTTTTATTAGCCTTTTCACTTAGCCTAAGCTTTTACAGAGAGAGAGGATGTCTTGTGGTCCTTATTGTGTCAATGACAGTGAGTGCATGAATTACACATCTAAATGATATAATATTCTGAATAATAATTTTTATTCCCTATGAGGAGGTCACTACCCATGAAACAGACAGATAAACAGGATTCTAGAAGCTTGAATTAGGAAGCAATGTGTTCTAGGTCCTTTTCATGTTAAAGCCTCAAGGAAGCAGCAAGACTGACTTTTGTGCTGGGATTTCCCGTTGTACGTTTTTATTTTATATGCCCAAGGAAACCCTTCACATAAGACTTCCGTTTGTCTTGTTCTGTAAAAATGTAAAAACTGCTGGCTGCTTCAGGCTAAGATTAGAAAAACTATGCAGAAGAAAATTACGTAAAAATATTATGGAAATTTTGTTTAATCAGTTTATCACTGGCTTATATGCTGAAGCACAAATGTTCAAAAATAGTAATTTTCTCAAAGGAAAAACAATTATTGTATTATTTCTCAAAGGAAAAACAATTACATGACTGTAATTCTGTAGATTTTAGGGGGAGGGATAAGTAAAACAAACAAAAAAAACCCCTAAACATATCATTTTATACATTTCTTTATTTTCTCCCATTTCCTCTCACTAGGAAAAAGCAAAGAACAGAAATAGTCACTGTGTTTGGAAATAAGATGAGGGAATAAGAGGGACATTAATTACCATCAAAGAAGCAGGTAGGTGTAATGGCAAAAAACAATGGTATTAAGCTGGAAAAGCTCAATAAGTTAAAGATAAAATGTATTCATGACATAAATGGCTGTTGCTAGTTTCTGCAGCAAAGGAGAAAAGTACCCAAGGCAATGATGCCTTAGTCACTCTTGCAAAAATGAAGATTTTACCTTTTTTTTCTGTAAGTGAATGGAATGCTACAGGGAGGAGCATGATGGAAAAGCCTTAGAGTGTATAGCAATAAAAAGAAATGGCTCTACGAATGAACTCTGTGGCACTAGGAGGCAAATACAGCGATTACTAAGTCTAAGGGATGACAAATACAAAATGTCAGCATATGTGCAGACATTCTTGAAAGAAAAGGTCATGAAAACTGACAAATAAAAGACATGTGTTTGCTATGAAAAATGTTCAAAGTTAAAAACATATATTTAAAGACACTTTCACAAGAAGAATATGTTATCCATAATATCTAGAGTATGTGTCCTAATCCACTCACTGTAGTATCAGTTAATAGAAGCTATGGAAATATAAAATATTAAGTGTAAACTTACTTCCTTTTAAAAAACACTCAAGCATGAAGAAACATCTTTATATAGAATAAAGATTTTATTTGAATGCAAACAAGTAATTAAAAAAGAAAGGAATCTGTAAGGCCACTTTCCTTAACAGTACTTTCAGAAGTGCTGAGAGCTCTTGAACTTTTTCGTGCCAATAATCTTCCTCTTGCTGATTTTGGTTTTGGTTTTCCAAACATTAAATTTCTTCTCTTGTTTAACTAACGTGTGTGTAACCTAGCCACACATGATGTCATTGTAAGGGTTACACCACCAAGATAAGACCAGCTAAGGGACTTCCTGAGCTAAATATCTTATCTTTGACTGTGTCATAAAATCTGATAACCTTCTGTGAAGAAGTGGTAATAAAACTCCTTCATACTGCAATAAATTAATGTGGCCAGTGTTGTTTGGTTTTTAGGTACTTGTAATAGCTTTTGAAATTCCTAGCACTGTAAGGTGGCATTCAGAGGTCCAGCAGCTAAAGACTCCAGGCTGCCTCTTTGCTTACCCACAACACCAAACTTGCACTGAACTCACCTCAGGAAAATGCTGTGTCCCTGCTCAGGGAAATACGACACTTCCGGCATGCTGTTTCTTGCATTTTTCCTAACAGCAACAATTTTAAAAAGTCTTAAAGCTCTCATTTAAAGAAACACTACCCAAACAGAGATCATCCAAACTCCAAGACCATTTTTGATAGAAAGAAGATAAATTCCCTTTTCTTGAAGGTATGTGCTTTACTTATTAATATGTTGTACCAGGGTCATTTCTGAACCCTACTAGGAATAAGTCCCTGGATCTTCTGAGGGTATCTTGCAAATACAGAAGGAAACACCAAGAATGACTGGGGCCACCTGAATGCCAGCAACTCGTTCTAATTCATCCACACTGATGTACATCTAGACATTCTCATCACCTGGTGGCAAAAATTTCACCCTTTGAATCACTGAGGGGCTGTGATCACCTTCCACCAGCACTAGGAGGTGTTGAACACCTGACTGAAGGACACCATGTGAGCAAGGAAGAAATCATTGTGTAATCAAGGTGTTCCTTGAAAATAAAGTGTCCCAGTCAAATAGTTCCTGACTAAATATTTAAAGACAATCTGTTTTAAAGGAAACATTAATAACATTTGTTGTTCTACTCTGCTGTCTTGGAAGAGAACTTAATAATCAAATATCCAAATGCTGTTCCATTAAGAAAAATACATGTTTATACTCGACAAATTTGATTTGATAATTTACGTTAATGTTGTAGCTTATTGACAGTTTAGTTAATGTCTCTTGCATCTTCTCTGCAGTTGTTTGACAACTTTGCCTTATGACTTCCCTGAGCTGTCAAACTCACTGAATCTAGGTCTTCACATGAGCATGCATGAATGGTTCAGTAGCTTCTGTGCACATGAAAGCCAGAATGAAGAAACACAGAAATACAGTTAGAGGCATAGATAACCAAACTCAATTACTCCACATAGTTTTCACTCTGTTGACTCTGGTAATTTTAATTGTTTTCAATCACAAAGAAGACAAAGGTCAACATGAACATGAATCATACTGTGTCACGTGGTTCTTGCAGACTTACCAACAGGTTTGTCAGCATTTCTGGCAAACAGCAGCTGCAGGATGATACCAAATGTTTTATGTCTAATGCTCATTAGTTTTTTTCTTTGCTTTACAAAAACAGAAATCTGTGCATGCTTGGAAACGGGAAGCTCTGAACTTAAACTGTACATCACACTCAGCTATCTTCTCTTGAAATGTCTCCTCAGGTAAGGCCACTAACATACTTACACTGATCCATTTAAATTACAGAATGAGGAAGTAGGTTAGTTACAAAGGAAATGGACCTAGTCCTCATAACAAGAATAAGTCTGCCTGGTGGTTTATTTGTAAATAAATATAGCAGTAGGGAATGAGTGAAGACACACAGATGTATACAGGTTAGGAACAAAGATTTCTTATGCTTTCTATACCATTGTGCTCACTTTCAAAGCACTATGCCACTTCTAACAATAATGAAGATTTTATTTTCATAAATCAAATTTTCACGACATAATCAAATGAATGAATGAATGAATGAGATTGGAAAAAAGAGAGGTCAGATACGCTGTCTAAAATTAAATTCCTGTTAGGAACTGCTTAGAAGGATAATCTCCCTGTTTCTTTAACTTTCTGTGTTTGCTGATTACAGAAATAATTGTTTTAGTTGTTGACATATACAAGGGCTTGTCACACCTCACAATTTATAACCACTAGATTTTTTTCCCAGTGGCATTGTTTGTACACAGTGTAGCCAGAATGACTAAAAGCTAATGTATGCTCTTCTAAAAGTTTTATTTGGGTTACAAATATATCTTAGGCCTGGTTTGTTCAAAATCTATATGAACAAATAGATCAATGACACAGGATCCTGAATGATGAAAGACCAGAAACTCTGCCAAGAGGCCAAGGGAGTGTTCACTTTCTGGCTTACTCAGGATAGAAGCAGGGTGGTCTGGAGGCAGGGCAATGCAATAATTAAATGGATATTGCCCAGCAGGAATGGACACAGCCAAGCTGGCCACTGTATGTCCTTCTAAGCTCCTGACAAAATCTGCGAATAAAAAGGTTGGCCAGCTCTAAGCCGCTGATGACCCACGTCTGACTAGCAGACAGGAAAGAGAATTCTTTCTTGTAGCCACGCAGGTTTTTAAAGCTGGAAAAATGGGGGAAGATTGCTTCTTTCCCCCTGCCACTGCCAAAACAGCAAGAGTAACGACGATGTGCATCAGGGCCCAGGTTTTGCCAAGATACCTTCTCTTCAGTGCTGTGGTGAAAATCACAGCAAATCCCAGAACACAGAAAATCATATGCAAAATTAAAGAATTCCTGTGCCAATCTTCATGGACACCAGGAGGAAACGTATTAATTTGCCTGTGCAGACTTTAGCAATATTTGATTTGACACAATCTCAATGCCGTATCTATGAAAGTCCCCTCAGGGTGTGGTAGGAAGTGAGTGCAATATACACTGTTGTCTTTTCAGTGTGTGACATCTGGGCAGTGTCCATCACCTCTGCGTCAGACCCTCATAGGCTTTTATGCAATTACTCTCTAGTGGTTCTGTGAGGACATGTAATGCTGCTACTTTTATTTATTAGTGCAGAAAATTATGTATTGGAAGGATAAGATCTACATATTTAGATACTTAATTCCAATTAGCTCCATTAAAAAAAAAACCCAAAACAATCAGTAGGATGCAGGCATCTTTATAGATCTGAAAATTTTGTTGAAACCGTTTCTCTGGGGGTACCACAAGAGCTAATGGGGTCAGGGGAAACCTGATCCTAGTACATGCCCTATTTACAGATCTAGTCTAGTTGGTTATTTCCAGTATTGCCAGTGTTTAATTTCCTTGTAGGGAAATCTGTATTTAGTGTAAGAAGTGGAGATGAAGTTATTTACTGACTGTAAAGTCAGTATACCACCTAGCCTGAGAGAATTTATACAAAGCTATTATTAATCTAGGTATGTAACTGCATCTTTTTTAGTCGTTTCTGGGCATATGGGTCCTAGCATGTGCTTGTGTTACTTTACCTCTACCCACTTCAAAACTTATGAACTGGAATGAAACTAACTTTGTGTCAAACAAATCTTTAGTGCAGAAGTGTAGCTCAGTAACCCAGAGAATTTTTTTTTTCGCATATGCAAAACGTCCTTTTAATCTGTTTGTCCTTGGGATACAAGGAACTCCACAAAGGTTTATTCACAGTTGACTGCTGTGCAAAACTGCTTGTACAGATGAATGGGAACATTTCACAGAAAATTGTAGTAGATTTTGGCTACTACAGTTTTGTTTCCGCTTCTAAGTTACCTCTGATGTAGTTCATGTTCTTCCTTTTGCTTTCAGTGATGCTCATGAGACTGTTCAGGAAGAATTACTTTATTATTGCTATAGTTGCTTTTCATTTGGACTGCTCATGACTTCATCCAAATTCTTCAAAATCCACCAATAGTTTTCAATGAACATTTACTGGCTAAAATTTGGAATGACAACTTCCCTTTTGTTCATTGTGTGTTTTCCTGGGCACACCTGAATGGCTTTCTTCTGCTTTGCCAGACATCTTAATGTGCACCTTATTGTAAGAGCAATTGGCTACTAGGACAACATCAGCCTTCAGTGTAATGATAGGCTATTTTTGTATTGGAAAGCAACATCATTTTCTTTCCCCATCCATAAATTTTCAGATTAATTCAGTCTGCATCATGCTGCTCCAGACTACTCTGCAGTTCAGCCCTGAGGCCTTTGCCAGATCATTGAAAAGATAGAAGCCATCTGTAAAATGTGTATCTCTGTGCAAACTTCCTTAAGACTGGAGCCATTCAGATCTGAGGCTTTGATTTGCATGACACACTTCTGAGTATTGACATTTGGCTGTGTCAAAAAACACAAGTTAAGCCAGCCCAGATCTTTCCTCTCCACCTGTTTGTACAAAGCTGCCAAGCAGAAAAATTAAGTGCTTATATTATTAAATAAGAAAGCCTGTTAAAACTCCTGGGCTGTTGAATTCTGCAGTTAGTTTTTATTTAATTGGTTCTATAAAAATAGTTACTAGAATCCCTTATCAAAGCTGAGTCTCTGTTCAAGGATTTTGAGAAAACACCACCAAATCTGGCTTCTCTTTTGGGATACAGACTCATGGAACAGCAGAGGCTGGAAGACACGACTGGGGCTCATCTAGTCCTGTCACTGCAGCTCTGTAGTGGGGTCATGTCTACTGCAGATAAGGGTCTCCTATACAGCCTTAACAGTGGTTGGGGTTAGGGTTAGGGTTAGGGTTAGGGTTAGGGTTAGGGTTAGGGTTAGGGTTACTCGGACCAAAATCTTGGAGACAGGGCTTTGGTACCATCACTGCACAACCCTTGAAGTCTAGTTCAGAGCCCACTCTGTTCTGCTACGTCTGAAACTGTCAGGCAGGCTGTGTTACTACTGTTTGTCTAATTACATCTTTTTTACACCACCAAGAAGAGCAACCAACAGGAACATAATGGAATAGCGGTGTGAAATGTAAGGAAGTAGAAGGAGGGAGGAGGGTAGTGACTCTGGCTTTGATTAGAGGAAACCAATTTCAGTCAGCACATGGAGAAACATCTCTGTCTATCTCTCAGCTTGAGTTGACATTGACCTCCTCCTCCCTCTGCACTATCACATAGGGGAAAACAAATCTATCAGTTGATGGTTAAGTATGCAACAGAAGTGATCAAACACCTCCCCATATGTGCCAAACTGTAGGCACAGCTGTATATGTATCGCTAGACTGCTTCCTCTGCAGAGAAAATCAAATGGCACTTGTTCAGTTCTGACTGGGCTGTTATTTCACATCTCGCTTTTGACTCTTTTTGATCTTCAATCTGTTGACTGCATTTCCCCCCAAAATAATGAGGGAACCTGCTGAGGAGCCACAAAACACACGAGAGCTGGGGGAGAGAACAGCACAGCCCCAGGATCACTGTAATGGCAGTTTAATGGGACCTCTAGGGACGTGTACTTTAAGTGGTTGGGGGACCCCTTAGAGTGTAAATTCTTGTTTCCCTTGAAGAAACGGCACTACATAACATTAAGAGAGTTAAGGGAACTTACTGCTATGCTTCCTCAGTCATTTCTTCACAGATGTTCATGCACCAAGCATCAAACCATGCTGCAAATCATGGGCTTTGTGACAGAGAAGCAGAATTTGGCCCAGTTTGTTATTTAAAAACCCTCTTCTGAAAGGCAGAAAGCAAATTCTTGCTACTGCTTTCTAAGAGGGGGTCGTTTTCCTTCAGCTCGCCTGGGTCTTTTTTTTTAAATACTGCTTCTATTAAACCATCCCCATTCAAACACATTTTCTCCCTCCTTAGAGGTTAAGCTACATAGAGCCTATAATACATTACAGTTTGTCTCAGAAATGTTAAACTCAGTGTCTTGGTTCTCAAGATTAGGTGGCACAAGGCCAATGTAAATTCATTCCTGCAGTGGATTCCTCTTTGGCTTAAAAAGTAACAAATCCTGCTAAAAAAAATATCACAAGGAGCCCTGTAGCATTTGGAAGCAGGAGAGCCTGTTAAGAGGCAGCACTGCCCTCTGTATGACATTCATATGCCACTGTGGAAATGTGTTACATGCTGAAACTAATTTTCTTTAGGGGTTAGAGAGAGAAAGAAATGGGTGGAGAAGCTGGAAGAAATTAGATTATGTTTTTGTGATAAGGAGAGGATCTTGTAAATAATAGTTCTCTCAGTGACTGAAAGGGAGACTGCGCAAGGACAAAGGTGGGGAGAAAGCTCTTGCAAGGGAACACATCTCAGGAATCACTGGGAGCATTTCTCACGACAGCATAATGGGGATGAAAACATTTTCTAAATCTGAAATAAAAAACCTAGCCCGGAAAAGAAACCAGCTGTTTCTGGTATACCCCCATCCTACTCCTCACTGGCACTGGTATCCTGAAAACTGTCTAGTCCTGCCCTTTTCTATCAGACATGCAAGTCCTGGGGCCAAGCAGAATTTGGGTCTTACTTTTCCACTACAAGAACTTGACGGATATTTTGTTCTTCTCTTTCCATCCACTTTCTAGATACAATTTCAGAGCTACTTATCTATTCAGGATTAGCTCTCTGTCTTCTGTCTATAAATCAACATTGATCTCCATCTTCTCATTCTTTTAATTAATGCTTATTCACTGAGCAGTATATTCAGAGAAGTTTTACCAAAGACTGCTGCTGCATGGCAAATGAAGCTGGGGGGCAGTGGTGGGAAGGATTGGAAGCAAACTGGGAGACACTGCCTTCTTTATTCCTTTATTACATTTTATATATCTCCTTTGCTATAAAAAACAGTACTGAAGACTATCTTAGAGAAAAGGAAAGAAGGAGTCTGAAACAGAAAAATACCATCCCTATGTGTCTGAATGGGCAGAGCATACATAGGAAGTACATTTATTTGCCCAGGACAGTTTAGCTACAGGCTGTTTCCAGCAGTCCTTTTCCTTCTGGATGCATAGCTTTGATGCAGTCTACAAGGAGTGCCTGGAGAAAAAGTTAGAAGGTTAGAAGAGGAGGGAAATAAGAGAAGAGGAGAGAGTGAAGGGAGCCTAGGCTCATCTGCACTCTGTAGCTGCCTCAGTCTCTGCTCTCAGCTCACTGTCGCTGGTTCCTGATTTTCTGCCCCTTAAGAGATTTTTGTTCATTTTGGTTGTCACCCATCCAGCAGTTGCCTTTCTATTCCTTGCTGCCATCCATGGCCTCAGTAGCAGCATCCTACATCATCCTGTTGCCTGCATATCTTGCAAACCAGCAAACTGCTCCAGGGTGGCTCCTACCTTCCTACTTTCACCCTAAATCCCAAACAGCCTAATCCTCAGTACCCTAGTCCCCATCCCAGAGACTACTGACAGCCCCAGCTGATGCCCCATCCTTGGCCTGGTGACAGATGACTGCTGAATATGGATGAAAAATCCAACTTGCATTATGCCGTCTGACACTGGATGTTGAAATACCTGAGAAACACTAAGTCTCATCTTAATAAATTCCTCTAAAGGAGACCTGTACTTTGTGAAACATGATCTCTGAGTGAGTGTCACCAGCAAAACATCTTTTGCTGGGCTGTGTCTCAGAAGACCTGACCAGCCATCTGCAAAAGCTCACATTGAGACAAAAAGAGGATTTCCTGCTGAGGATCAGTAATAAATGCTGATCTATTAAATTAATTTTGCCCAGGCTGAGATGTGGAGGAGCAGTGCACTGAGAAACGGGTTTTTCCTTCTGGCAAAGAAGGGAAACTCTGACTGGAGGAAAGGGACTTTCAGCTGAGTCCCAGGGTCTTGGGGCTGCCCACCAGAGTTTTGGGACGCTGTTTGCTAATTTGCATATCACGAGTCAAGGCAGTGTACAGAAACTGAGTTTGGGTCACAATCTGAGGTGTAGTAAAGCACAAAGGGCTTATATCAGGAGGATACAGCGCTCCTGGGTATGGGTAACAGCCTGCATTTTAGTACTGCCCCATACAAACTTATTCAACCAGAAATGAAAAGTAAAAGCCACAATTACAAGAAGGATGCAGTGACTCTGAAAAGGACTCAGGGCACTGATGAACTGAACATGTGGGCTCAACATTCTTATATGGTCACCATAGTTCTGGGAGGAATAAAAGGGGAGTATTAATGAGCACAGCTGACATTATGTATTCCTCATTTGCACAGGCACTGCTAGAATGCCTAGTCCAAATTTGGTGTTACAGATCAAACACTACACAGGTAAGTTGGAGAGATCAGAGCAATGAGCAATGTGCAGAAGCAGCTCCTGGGGACAAAGAGTGAAAGAACTCAATGTATTTAGCTTATAGAGATAAACACTGACTTGGTTAGTGTCTGTAAGTAAAAGAATAAAGAACAGAAATGTGGTAATAAGGTCTCTGAAGTCTAGCAGACAAATGAATAGCAAAGTCCTGAGTGGGTGATAAATCCAGATAAGTTCACGAACCTTCAAAAACAAAGCTGAAATTTTAGTACAAAAGATAATTAACAGTTAAACAAAATTTTGTATTTTGCAATGGATGCTCTATCATTGGAAAAAGTTTAGTCATTGTCAGGCACTTTTCTAATAATGGCTTCAGTGCAAGCAGAATTAATTCAGCCCCAGCTTCTGTTACAGATGAGGTCATGAAGGGACGCTGATCAATTTTAACACCCGGATTAATGAACTTGTATTCATCCATAGTTCCTGGAGTGTACAGTTTTAACATCTGGGCTTAAAAGACCAAGATCCTCACCGATTCTACCCTAAGACTCCCCGACAACTCAGGGAGATGTTCTGTAGAGAAGCTTGAGCCATATTATCAGGTGATTTTAGGAAGCATAAAACATTACTCAGAAAACCAAATTTTCCTCAAAACCTCCGGAGGAGAAAAGATGGTGAGAGCTATTTAAGGCTCTTCTGCTGCCACATGTCACACTTTGTGACGCACTCTGTCAGTGTGGTTACACAACACCGCCACCTCCTCAGACACAGCCGCCTTTCCATGGAGGGCCTGTGCCCCCCCTGCCACTCCCTGGCCCCCCACCATGCCAAAAGCAAAGGAATAAAACCGCTGATATCTGTCAAACCCATCAATTGTGAAGCAATGATGCATTCTTCTCTTCCTACAGACTTCTTGCCTCTCTCTGGCACACAAAACCCTTGCTGTGATCAAAACACAATTGCTATTTTATTTGTATTAATTATTTACTGACATTTAATTTGGAGTTCTATAGAAGTACTCGAGGGTGCTGGTGTTGCATATGAGAGAATCTATCCAGCAGTCATTCCACCTCCTGGCACCAGAGTATGAAGCTATAGAGAGAAGGCAGATAAGCTGCACATCTAGCTTTGCATACAGCCCTTCTGCAGCCTCACACTCGTGAGCAGCCCAGGTGAATCACCGAGTCTGTTCATGCAATAGCAAAGCAGGAGGGCCCTGAAATGTTGTTTTGCAGTAGTATTTTGGTCAACATGAAAAACCATCAAAAATTAAATTATGACTATGATAGCTAGCAGAAACTAGATAGAAAAACATGTAAATAATTTAACAGGAATATTTTGGCTGGTTTTTCACTGAAGGAAGAGCACTAAGACTAAAATATGTACTGCCGTGGTTATGATTTCTTTTTTAAAATGTTTCCAGGCTTTAGAGATAAGCATGTGTTTACATAATAAGCTATTGGGATAAATATGAAAATATATATATATATATAACACATATATATATATGCGCAACAAATAAGGCTACATAAGGCTACCAAGAATCTCAAGTGAAGGTTGTCCAATGCTTTCCAGAATAGGACTGTGCCTTGAAGCATTTATGGTTGTGCCACTTTTTTCTTTCCTTTAAACTATAATATTATAGTGTGGGTGTCTGATTTTGAAAAAAATTTTAGTGGGATGGAAAAACAGAGATCAAGTATTTCTGACCTTGGGACTAAAGGAAAATATTGTGTTTTACCATTTTTAAAGTACCTGTTCAACCATTTACTTAAGCAACTCAGACAACCCTGTGGTTCTTTGATGAGGGAGCTGACTCAGGCAGAAAGGAGCTGTCCCTTGGGTAAACTCTGCCTAAATAGAAATTAAAAGCCTTTCAAAATGTGCATGTTCAACGCACAATGAGGATTCCAGCTAAACACCCGCACCATTCTGTCACACTGAGAATAATCCAGCTTGAGACTCTCAGGCAAAGGGATGTGCCTGCACTTGCTCTTTGTCTGTCATGCACGGCTCTGGCCTGAGCCATGGGAATACAGGAGCCATGGGAATACGAGGAGCTGAAAGCAGCTGTCTCTGCTTTCATGTCCAGCCATTACGAAGATAAACAACGTGACCTGAACCATGTTCATAGGAAGGGAGATCAAATGAACATTAAATCTAAGTTTATAGGTGACTGGATCAAAGGCATCTTGAATTTAGGATGACTTTAACTGTGAGGACTAAGTTAAAGTTTCACAAGTGACATTAGTGGTAATGCTGAGTTTGCAAATTTACCATTCTCTGGAGGACGGAAAAAACACTGAATTTGGAAAATTTATTTGTAACAGAAGAGTCAAGTACTCTTTAATATATCTTATCTTTCTTTTTTACTTAAATTTTTAATCTTCTCTCTGCAAAACCAAAGGGAGAGGAATTGTGTACAATTATTTTGATAATTCAAATGCATGAATGTCTTCCAAGGCAAGCTGTGTTTTCTTTCTAAAACAGCTTCACATAAAAATATCTCTTCCTTCTCCTTTACAAAATACAAGTACAGCAAGCTTTTCCAGAACCAAAGATCAAATGTGGTACTCAGATCTGTGCCCTCTGGGATTAGTCATGTTTTCAGAAGCTGCTAAGAGCTTTCCACCCTTCTAAGCTGGCAGGAGCCCAAAACACACAGGAACCTGCAACAAGTTCCCTGTTTAAAACTGCTCAGGGCTGCTTCTGTTAGTATGTCTGAGAGCAGTACACTGATACTTCACTTCAAATACAATTTTCTAATCTCTTAACTTCTTCGCAGAATCACAGAATGGTTGAGACTGGAACAGACTTCTGGAGGTCACCTGGTCCAGCCCCCTCCTGCTCAAGCAGTGTCACCTAGAGCCAGCTGCCCAGGACCATGTCCAGATATATTTTCGTTGTCTCTACCAATGGAGACTTCACAACCTCACTGCTGACTCTGGCAGCGCTCAGTCACCCTCACAGTGAAAAAGTGTTTCCTGATGTTCAGAGGGAACCTCCTGTATTTCAGGTCATATCCATTGTCCCTAGTACTGTCACTGCTGAAAAGCATCTGGCTTCTCTTTGCATCCTTCCTTCAGGTATTTATGTACTCCAGAAGGAACTTTCCAATCCTTCTCTTCTTTGGGCTAAGCAGTCCCAGATCTCTCAGCTTTTCCTCATATGTGAGATGTTTGAATCTCTTCATCATCTACGTGGCCATACATTGGACTTTCTCCAGTATGTCCATATCTGTCTTGTACTGAAGAGCCCAGAACTGGAAAGAGTGCTCCAGGTGTGGCTTCACCAGTGCTGAGTGGATGGGAAGTTTATTATTGCCACTTACTGTCAATAATTTCTCTAATGGAGGATACTCTTAGACTTCTTTCCTACAAGGGTGCGTTGCTTGCTCATGTTAAACCTGGTGTTCACCAGAACTCCTAGGTAATTTTCTTCTAAGTTGTGTTCCAGCTGGTTGTCTTCCAGCATGGGGTGGTTCCTCCCCAGGTGCAGGACTTTGCATTTTTCCCTGTTGAATTTCATGAGGTTTCTGTTGGCTCACTTCTCCAGCTTGTCAAGGTTCCTCTGGATGGCGGGACAACCTGCTGGCATATCAGCCACTCTGCTCCGTTTTGTGTCATTGACAAACTTTCTGAGGGTAAGCTGTCCCATCATCTAGGTCACTGATGAAGATGTTAAACACAATTGAACTTGGTATTGACCCCTGGGGTACATCAACAGTTAGAATTTGCACTTCCCTCTAAGCCTGGTCATTCAGTCAGTTTTCAGCTCACTGTTGTTCATCCAGCCCATGCACCAGCAGCTTGTCTACGAGGATCTTATAGGAAACAGTGTTAAATGCCTTACTGATGTCCAGTTATACGATATCCACTGCTTATCCCTCCTCCACCAGGCCAGACACTTCTTGATAGAAGTTTATCAATTTGGTGAAGCGTTACTTACCCTTGGTGAAACCATGCTGACTACTGCTGCTGATGTTTCTGTCCTTAATATGCCTGGAAATGTTTTCCAAAATTAGCTGCTCCATTCTCTGCCAAGGGACTGAGGTGAGGATGACTGGCCTGTAGTTCCTTGGTTTCTCCTTCTCTCCCTTTTTGAAGATGAAGCTGACATTTTCTTTCCTCTAGTATTCAGAAACTTCTGGTCACCATAATTGTTTATAGATTATTGCCTTGCAGTGAACTCTGGTAACCCCCTCAGTGGTCATGGGTGCATCCTGTCAGGGCCCATGGATTTATGCATGTACAAGTTGCTTAAGTATTCCCTGAATTGATCCTTTTCCACCAAGGGTACAAGTTTCTTCCACCAGTCTTTCTCCCTGGTCTGTGGGACCTGCGATTCCTGAGGGCCAGCCTTGATAATAATGACAAAAGCAAAGAAGGCATTCAGTACTTTAGCCTTTTTCTACATCTTGCATAATCAGGTCCTCCCTCTCATTGAGTAATGGGACCACATTTTCTCAAGTCTTCCTTTTGTCACCTGCTTCTTCTTGCCTTTTACATCCCTGGCCAATTTTAATTCCATTTAACCTTCCTAACTTCATCATAAATAACCTTACAGAATGGTGGAAACACTGACTCTGGCATTCTGGCATGATTCTCAGTAGCACCATGGCCTGGCAACAGACTTTGTGAAAACAATTCTAAATATGGATATCCTGTTCTCACACAAGAAGTGAGCTTCTAATAGAAAAGGTCATGTCCCTCCATATTTCACGGCATTATTTGAAAACTTTCTAAATGGAAATGGGGTTTCTAGCATTTCAAAGAATTTCAGACAACAGGCACTTTTAGCAATATGTTGTATTTAATTTTGGAAAGAATAGTCTCTCCAACAATCTTTACATGGTGAAGTGGAGGTAATGAATGGCCATACAAGCCAACTCAGCAAGTGGGGCTTTTTCCCTTGCTTTTTTCCTAGAGGAAGCAAAATCAAGCTACAAGGATATGCTGCGAGCACTGTGTCATTCACACCATTTCGGCCATGGTTAGCACACAGAGGGTAAAGAGGTCCGGTCGAATTGTATTTGCTGACTCACGCATGAATTACATTGAGGTTTGTTTTGGCATTGATGATATTTGCAAAACCGGTCTGATAGTTTCATATTTATTGGTGACTAAAAACACCCTTTACATATTATCAGCAGATAAATGGAAAACTGGGTTAATAGCCAAATACTTAAGGTAAGTTTGGTTTTGGAGACCCAAGTTATTTGCCACCTAAAAACTATACAGTGTTGTCTGCTGGAGGCTGTATATCAGCCTGCAGACTAAAGTATTCATGGATGCAGGTGTTTGACATAGGAGATATGTTCAGGCATACTTCGAAAGTTATTCGGCTCAGTAAATAGTTCAGGTTCGGCTCAGATGAAAAGGAGTCGAATCAAGCAAGATTTCCAAAATATTCTCTGTGTGCTTCTGACCAGCTCTAATACTGTTTGCTTTCCCAGAACAATTTTTTTCTTTGCTCTTCTCTAAAATAGTGATTTTATTGCTTAAGGGATTTGTTCAGCCATCCTTGTACATGTTATTAGAGTAAGGAAGAAGGCTGGGATCTCTGGGACCCTGGAACCAATAAAATGAAAGGTTTAGCTGATAAAGGGAAAGAAACTAAGTCTGAGATTCTTGCATAGCATCTATCAGTAACACACCCCTACTAACATTTAGCTTT
Organism: Platysteira castanea; assembly: GCA_013397175.1. Classification (NCBI taxonomy): domain Eukaryota; kingdom Metazoa; phylum Chordata; class Aves; order Passeriformes; genus Platysteira; species Platysteira castanea. The sequence goes on from VYXC01004591.1 coordinate 119,645, forward strand.
TCTCAGTCCATTTTCTTACACTTTAAGTCCTGAAGTTACTTGAAGGAATGAGAGTAGGAAGACAAAGAGGTAGGGTGTGTCTATATGTGATTATATTAACTTTAAACTGTACACTTCCCTGATTTTATCCTCTTTTCAAGATTTTTACTTGATGGAAGCATATGGAAGTTCACTTCTGCAGTAAAGCCAGCTGCACTCAGGACAGAAAAATTACTGTGGGGGTAAATTAGAACCCAAGGAGAAGATACTGGAAATTGCCCTTAAGAATATAACAGCTGGGAATGCTGAGGTCCTGATTGCAATCCTGTGGCATAAGCTAAAATAAATGAAGTGTCCAACCAGTTAAGAAGCAATTAAGAAGAAGTGTTTAAATTGCCTGCGGTTAGAAGCACAAGCCAGCAAGGGGACACTCTATTTTTAAATAGCTCCTAAATGTTTGGTGCAGTCCTTCTGCTAACTAAAGCAGATAGAAGCATCCTGTCAGAGTAAGGCGTGAGTTGTCCCTCTAGTTTAGCACCACCGGGGTCTAGGGAGGTCATGGCCACCCTTCCTCTTCATGTCCTGAAATGAAGGGAAAGGACTCATAACTGTGTTTGTCATAGAGGGTTAGGGAAGACTGGGATCTTGCACTATGTCTTCACAATTATGAAGTAAAAGAAGGGAGAAAGCAAAAGCTGGTGTCAGCACGAGGGCAAGCAGAAGGGTCGAGAGGACTGCTAAACAGCAACATATCCTGGCTGAACATCTCAGCAGGGGAAAAGGCAGCCTTCAAACCCTCCCTTAGCATCACAAAAGCAGAAAAATACTGCAAATAGCCAAAGTGTAACTTATCCAAGAAACACAGTCTGTCCCCCTTTTTGGGGATATGACATATCTGCAGTGTCAGGTACTGCAAACTACAAGAATGCTTTGTGGATCTCTGCAGATATTACACAAATGTAGAAAAACCCATGTTACTCAACCTGGCAGTACAGGCACATACATACAAAATAAAGAAATACGCTTAAAAAAGCAAACTCATCATATTTAAAAATAAAAGTCATGTGGCTACACAAACTCACTGAGTGAAAAGGTCTTGTTATGTTCACATAAGATTTGCACTACGTAAAACTTCCTAAGATTATGTAACTCAAGAAAAAGACAAGAGTTAAATTCCCTTATTGCTGGGTGTTGACCTTTTTAAATATTTTTTCAATAGTTTCAATTTTCCTTGAGTTTCAGGCTGTATTGAGAGCCCAGTTAAACTACTTGAGTGTATCCATTTTCTCGAGTGTAGCCATTTTTATTAGCTGGCAATCCCATACACCTGGGTAACCAGAGGGCAGAAAGTCCTGTCCCAGACAGCATCCCCCCTGGACACAGCTCCTGCTGCCAATTGCCCCATGAAGGAGCTTCTCTCACCATTAACTATGAGGGAAGCTGAGAAAGACAGGCTGGCTGCTCAGGTGAGTGGTTTCTAATATTGTAGGTATGGAGAAGAATGCAAATGATAAGAGAATATGGGAGAAGAATAGACTTTTTTTTCTGAAGGAAGGGTAAATGGGAGAGTTTCTTTTGGGTTTTTTACCCATTGTCCTACCAGCTGACAAGCCAAATAGGAAATCTTGCTAACAACAGTGATCCAACAAAGTATAATCTTGACCTTAACTATGGGATTGTCTACTTTAAAGGAGTGCTTGAATAATTAAGAGCATATTTCAGGGTTTGCTGAGTCATGGCCTGTGTTAATCATGAGCTATGAAACCATCAGTCGTATATTTGGAGGTGAGGTCTTGATAGAGTTTAGCTCCTCCTGACCTTATTTCCTCTACAGCACTGCTTGATGCACCTAGTTAATACCCTGAGATGTATTACATCTGCATAATTACCTACAGTGGGACATGTTTATCGAGCTCTCCAGATTCAACAGTTTTCCCACTCAGCACACAAGTCTCTCCTGCTTTTCATCAAACGTATCTAAAGTTACAGCTCTTAAGATTTCACTCTTAAGTAGCAAGGACAGGGGCTTTATCAGGATACTCAGAAATTGTATTTGTTCTGTGGTGTTAATTTTCCAACTTTGGAAGCTTATTTACTTAAAACCTGAAGCACAGCTGGGTAGGGCTCTTCCTTCAAATTACAATGATTTACCCTCAGAGAATTTATGTAAATCTTTGGAATTAAGTTTTAAAAGTCCTACTCTGGAGAATCCATGTTGTTCTCATAGAATACATAATTATATTTTTTAAAAAAATTTTAAAAACCTCAGCAAACCAATTCTAAAATGCATAAACCAACCCACAATAAATGGGACAAATTTATTCCTTTCTAAAGGTCAAATCCTTAGCTTTTGCAAATGCATACAACATCCAGGTTATCAGAATGTACCAGTTTATCCTAGCCAGTCAACTGATTTCAGAATCTGAATGTCCTGAGCCATACATTTAATTTTAATATATTTTGAGTAAGTAATTAATTACTATGTTTCAAGCCCCAGCTTAGAGGAATGCTGGAAAACCTGCAAAAAGGGCTTGCCAATTGTTGGGCTGGGGTAGTTAACATTAAATTAATGTAATGTTTCATGGCACATTAAGTAAAGCATTCATAACACCAATGGAGCAGGTTTTGTTTTATATAGGAACAAGGGAAATTTGTTCTGGAAAAAGTGCCATTCAGGAAGTACAAATATCTTCACCATTCATCTGCAGTCAATGGATCACTTTCAAAGGTCATAAGCCTTCTATATGGTTTGAGTGCTCTCCTCAGCCTCATTTCTCTCATTATTTTTGTTTTTCTCTTTACTATCCCCAGCTTTTTTATTTCTAAATGGATCTCCCCAGAGTTCCTTTCACCTTTCATTGCTCTATAAATATATCTTCCTAGAGAACTGTACTTCCTTCTTCCTCTTCTTGGTGTTAGTACATTGTGTATGCACAAATGGAGGCGAGATTTTTATTCTGCCAAAGAATTACTACTATTCCAAGACACAGCTAATTAATCAATTGGTTTGATTTATTGGTTATGATTATTAGCTTGCCAGTCAAATCTAACATTTTACGGGGGGGGGGGGAAGACTTTATTTCTAATTAGCCCCATTTCTGCTGTGACCACCTGGAACACGTGAATGGAACAAGTATCCTCCTAGAGGAAGGAAGCCGTGTAAAGTTCTCTGTAGTCTGCTTCAAGAGACCAGATCTTTATTTAATCAACATCTTTGTCACTCTTCTCAGAGGAAAATTATCCAAACTGCCCTTTGAGAACCTTTTTTTCACATATCAAAAGTCATCTCTTCCAAAGTTGTAACTTCACCTGGAGTTTGCAGGATTGTAAAATCATTAGGGACCCTTCCTCTGTTTCATGCTCCTTATGTGTTCTGTGGCTTGTGAGTTCCTGAAGCAATTAGTCAGTGAAAAGATGTTACTGTTGCAGCGGCTGAACCAGCAGCTGTGGTGGCCGGGGGGACAAAGAGCCCAGGTACAGAGGGGGCCCGCCAGTGGGCAAACTCTGAGGTCTAAGATCACCCCTAAACTCGGTGAGAAAAGCCGCTCCCACCACGCCTTGTGATCCTATGTAGACTCGGTCTGTCTGGTTGGCCAGCAGCCAGACGCCCCCCTGTATCCCTTAGAGGATGTAATCCCGCCGCACTCCGCCCCCTCCTGCTCCCCGCTGGTTGTGGTTGTGTTACCCCGCCTCCTTCCTGTACCCCTCTGGAAGTGTGTCCCGGGGGAAGCCGCTCTCTCTATCCCTGGGCTGCTTCGTCGTGGTTTGGGAATAAACCCTTCGGAGTTCGATACAGGGGCCGCCTCTTGACTCTTTGCCTCTGGTGCCGCCTGAGCTGGCCAGCTCCGTGTGAGCCTGTGGCGGGCTTCTACCGCACGGATGAGAGAGCTGGCTTGCGAGTGTGCAAAATAGCACTGCCGGGGGTTCCTTCCTAAGGAACGCCTCGGGAATGAAGCAGCAGCTTCTCCAGCAAACACCCACACGGCGTTATGTTACAGTTGATGAGATGTGTTCATTAACATCTCTGTCATTAGGTCCTATCATTTTAGGGGAATTTTTTTTCTCTGACTTCACTCTGCTCAAAAGTGAATGTTTTCTAAAATTTGGTAAAATTCCACTTGGTTTTCCTAGAGTGAGCTCAGAGTATGAAAAATTATTTTCATTCATTAAATTCTTTATGTGCTTCTTTTCCAGGCAACCGAAAAAACACCCCAAAGACACACAAAATCTCTTAATCAGAAGCAAGTCAGTCCTCACAGATGAGTGTTTTAACTTGTTTTAAAAATGCCAAACAGTAAATGGGAGTATATCTCTTCTATTAAAAAAAAAAAAGAAAGAAAGAAAATAGACAGTAAACATATAATACCATAATGAAAAAAATGCATACCAGCAGTGAGGATCCATGCCAAGAGATTTAGAACTCTGCTCAATGACACAGCTATTCATTTGTGTGTAGTGTATGTTATATACATCCAAACATGAATCCTTGCCACATTTGACTGGAAAGCACAATCAATTAATCATAATTTGTTTATTCATTGCAAAGCCTCTGTTCAGCAGTGTCCAATCCATCTTACAAGAATAAACAGTGGCACAAGTCAGCCATAGTACGGTAGTAAGAGAAACTACTTGGATTTAGGTGTTCTCTCATCACAAAGGTTTTTATAAGAAGCTGCTGATGCCTTGGAAAAATCTTGGAGAGAGTGTAAGTAGTGTCATATTACATATAGCTCCTAAATCATATTCCAGACTTTGTGGGGAGATATCACCAGATCACACAAGCAGGGGTAATTGTCACCAGTTAACCTGAAAATTATCTAATCCCAAATTTTGATGGGACTAGCGGGTTTACATTAAACTGCATTTAGTTGTAGTTTCAAGTGACTGAATGTGGAGATGGATGAATGAGAAGGATGGAGAAATGTCTGGCTCACCACGCCTGATCTCAGTTCTAGGCATTGTATGTTCAAAAGAGGGAATTCTGCTTGTGCCAGCTGGTATATGAATTCAGAATAATAATGATTTTTTATGTTTCTTTTCAAGGGAAAGATCAATTTCTGTCGTTTCTTCTTAAAGCTGGACAATCCTAGTAAAGTCTAGAGAGGCTTTGTGGAACTCTCTGATCTCCATTATTTTTGGGCTCTGCATTTGGTAACTGACAAACCCTTCCTTCCTGATCTTGCCCAGTTGCTTGCAGGTCACCTTGGCATGCAGGTCCCTCAGTTACCTCCATGCTTGTAGCTACCCAGCAATAATGCACCCAGCCTTTATTCACAGTGAGAATCCCCCAGAGATGCAGACATAAAGCATAAAGGTTCCTCCCGTGAGAATCGGGGCCATACAGAAGGACATATTTTAATGAAGGACTGAGACCTAGTAGTACACCTATAAGGGTTTGGAGTTTGCTTTTTTTTTTCCTTTTAATGGTGTGGGGAAGTTTGTAATTTCCTTTCCTTTATGTCACTGCAGTAAATATGAACTGCATCATGTTGCAACAATACGGGTTTATCTGAAGAATCTCCCATTTCCGGAATGAACCAATTAAAGATGAGCTGAATATCTTGCAGTAATCTGTTCCTGTTTGTATAGTATTTTGGCTAATGTCAGAGAGTAATAAAGCCTGAAATAAAAAGAAGCAAATTAAAAATTCATAAAGGAGCTGTGTATATCTAAAGTAGATGTGGGAAATTTTGGAATTTCAATGAATGCTTGCATCCAGTTGTGTTTTGGGACCTGATTTCATTTCATAACTGTAAATTTAATGATGTTAGTGACCCTCCAGCCGTAGTTCTTTGAATGATGGCCATGTTCTGTATGTGATTGGGAATATTAATCTTCAAGGAGTTTATATACAATATGAGGTAGTTAGAAGAACAGTACTCACAATACCCTGATGATCGTACAGAACTGCCACCTGAAACACCTAGCCTGAAAAATGATGGCTGTTTATTGTATCTGCATGCTGTGACTCTGGTTAATCTATAGCCTTTTGATTTTTTAGGAATGTGTGGTGAGGAATGGTATGTCCATCTTAAGGCTAAGTTGATCACAACAGACATGAAAGAGTAGTTTTCAAAGCTAGTGTAATTATGAGCATCAGGAAACTGGACTAAGCAGCCCAAAATATTGAAATGAGAATACAGGACTTTACAGATTGCCCTGAGATGACCCAAAACACAAGTGGAGCCATTATGTTTATCCTCTCAAGTGCAACATTTAGATAAAAAATTATGACCTTGATTTTCTTCTCTTTTGTGTTTCCTCTTGCAGTTGTAGATGAGAGTTGGAAGGTGTTCTTGTGTGAGAGCTACAGTGCTGAACATTAAGTAGTTGTATCTAAAAATACTGGTGAAGAAGTAAAGGTCTTTCAGACAAATTATTAATAGTCAATTTTGGTTTAAGTGAAGGAAGTAATCTCACTGTCTGTCACATAAAAATTCCTTTACTGAAGTAAGAGAGACCATGATTCAGAGAGGCAAAATAACTCCATTATTATTAGACAGTCATTTATATTTGAAAGTAAATAAGATATAAATAGCAGTGACAGTATATAACATGCTTGTATCTGCAAAGAAGGCAATTACGTTGCAACAGGTGAATACATTGTTATGGAAAGAAATATGAAAGCAAGAAAAGAGTGCATCTGTAAAAAACCAGAAGGTTTCCAAAGTTCAATCATAAGACTTCTTTTGCTTCAGTATATTTTCAACAATACATTATAATTCAATGGAAATAGTCATGAATTTAAACCAAAACAAAATGGTAAAACATACTCAAAATTAAATGGAAAACTCTAAAAAAGATATACGAACAACATCCTGTAATTAGACTCATTCCAGCTGCAGGACTTTTTTGGTTTTTTTGTTTTTTTCCCAACAAAATGCAGGAAAAAGAGTTACTTTCTACAATTTTACAGAGGCCAGAAGCTGGGGGAGGGTGGGGCGGGAGGGAAGTAATGTAATGTGTAATGAATGTAATGAACCAAAATTTTAAAGCTTCTCAGGGTGAGGGTGGAGAGGCCTCTGAGCAGCCTGATGTAGCTGAATATGTCTAGTTGGACTAGAAGTACTGTAAAGGTTCCTTCCAACCCAGACTATTCCATGATTGAATGCTATGTTACACTGAAATTCATGGAAATCCTATTTCTGTCCTGTTAATCAGTCTCTGAGTATTTTTCAAGTAGTTGCAAGTTTTCAGGTTTACTTCAGAGAGCTACTGCGAAGTTTAATGTTCATTTAATATGAATAACAACACTTATCTCCTGCCAAACTCTCCATAGCAATCTGTTGGCATTTTGCTATATTCTCCAAGCAAAACCTTGTTCACTTACTTTAGTTAAGAATAATAAAAAACATCATGCTGCAAAAAGTTAATTCCTCCAAAAATTGTTATTTCTCTTAAATATGTTTTTTCTGTGTTCTTCCATCTGCTTCCCGTATTTATGTCCGATATCCATCTCAGCCATTTTGCATACTGCTAGCAATGTCTAAACCTTGGTTATACAAATTAGTGACTTCAAGTTACAGCAACAGAAGTCATCACTGCTTGAAATAGTATGTTTTCACATCATTAGCACACCTTTACTTTGCAGGGGACTCATTAAAATTTTAGGTAGCAAAACAATTCTGTTACTCAGTTCATATAGCTTGATCAAAATGTTCATACCTTTTGCTCTGTTCTCCTGATCAACTCTACCTTCTTTTGAATGGACTTTATTTACTTATGTGGAGCTACATGTTATACTAAGTTTTTCCCTGTGTACTTTGTTGCAAGGAAAACATCAAAAAATTCCATAGAAATAAGTATGATACAATCCACTTCTAATTTTAAAAGCATGTCCTTGGCCATAACTTGTAGTTACCTGAGTCTGGAGTCATTTTACTGGGATGATGCGTAATTGTCTACTCTGGTGGCTTTTATACCTTGGTTGTCAGACGGAAGTCTGTGTGCAGCACACCTCGGATCTGCTCCCGTATCACCACGTTCCTAAACATCATCCAGCATTACCGAGCAATTTGACTGTGTACACCTTTAGTAAACAGAAAGAATCAATTGTAGGTAACAGTATTGCTTCCTCGACTCCTGTAAGAAAACCTAAAACCAAACCACTTTCTCATCTTTCTTTTTTCTTTTTTTTTCTTCCGATTCAGAATTATTCCGCTTGGATTTGGTTTATTTCAATGAACATTTTCAGCGAAGGGCAAATAATTTTTGTTGAGAGGTGTTTTTCCATTTTGCAAAGTTTTTTGTCAGCTCTTATCTGAAAATGCACAGAAATGCTCCCCCAGCTCCTGACTCTTTAGCATATTAACCATAAAGCATCACAGCATGCCATGTTAATGAAGAAAAAATTGCTTTGATCAAGTGCAGCATTCTGTTTCTAAAAGTGTATAACTCCAGAAAATTGAAACTGTTTTTCACTCAGTTTCAGCTTCTAACATCTCTCCATTACAGTTGTACAGATGTTCAAAATAACACCAGCATTTTGTTGTTTTTTTTTTTTTTAGTGAGAAATGTCTGTCCATGCTCACACTCTGAACTAAATTTCTGACCAAACATGTTAAATATTCCTTTTTTGGTAAAAACCAAGCAAGTAATACTCCAACCAAAAGTCGATTTTTTTTCTTTTTCTCTGAGTTTGAGAATAATTGAACAAAAACAAAAATCATTTGCTCCCTCAATCAAAAGTTTAGTTTGAAGTGTGATCAAATAGCAGACTAGTGTGATAAAATGAGATTACCTGAGGTATGTGCTCACTGGAAAAAGGTAGAATTAAATGTAAGTTTTTATCAAAGTATAATTGTAACCCAGTGTTAAAAGCTGATAAATCTCTTGCCAAGGAGTGTTACCCATCCTGCAGATATCTGCATGAAACATTCCAAAAGTTGCAGTACCTGCCTACTCAACAGCTATCTGCAAACACTGTGAAATTCATAAAAGCACAAAACTTCTCTTTTAGTCCTTGTGAAACATTTAACAAGGCAAAATTAATTTTATAAGTACAGAGAAGTATTTTATTTTCAAACATATATTTGTGTTTGAAATTCCCTTTTGGGGGTTAAAGAGGAGGTGAAATTTGAGAGATGATAGCTGAAGAATGTACTGACTATAGTGGTGCTAATTGGGAACTTTCATGCTGGTCTTTCCTTTGGCAAATTCATAAATCACCTAAAACAAAGTCTACATCAAAGTCTAATAATTTTAAAAAGAATTCAAATTTTAAAAATTCTATGTGAACTTCCATCCAGAGAGCACAGATATACTTCTCAACATGTAGGTTGTACATACATACATGCACGCCCTTGGCGGACACACACTTATTCTGAAGTGTTATGAACTTTATGGCAAAGTAAAGTTGGTGTTCAAGATTTTAAGGAAACAGAGTCCAATGTTAAAAAAAAAAGAAAAAAAACCAAAAACCAAACTAAATATCCCAGGCCCGAAACCCCTCAGTCTTAGTAGATATGGCTTTTGTGCTTTCAGATGATGATGAAGGATTTTGAACATTTCTAGTCCCACTCATACTACACTACCAGGTAGCAGAGACTGTATCCTGTCCAAATGGTGACTAATGGAATATTTCTGCTCCAAACTCAGACCAGGTTAGGGTTGGTACACTGTGAGCTTGCTGAATTTAGCTTTTTGTGGCGTCAGACCCCGTGACTGGCTTCAGCAGCCTTACTTTGAGTAGTTCCCCACTGACTGTGCAGATTCATGTATAGAAGAACTTTGAATTAGTTAAGGCTGAGTAAGTATGACATCCATGCAGAGAAAACTCTTGAAAGCAATAAAATGCCAGGTTATGGAACTCCTCTTAAAGGCACCTCAGTGCCCACACAACACATTTCCACTGACATGAGTAGACTTCACACCTCCCCACAGAACTTCCTTCTGCCTCCCAAATATAAGGGATCCCATCCAGCTCATTAATTTCACACTATAGAACCCCCACACTGTAAGCCTGGCTCAACACTGAGTATTTCATAAAGTTAGTAAGGTCAAAATGATGTGAATGTGTGAGATTTTGAAATAAAGAGGAGATGGGGGTGTTCAAATTTTATTTGTGCTTCAAATTTGTAGTTCAGAGCTGTCCAACTGACAACAATTTTTTAAATTTTTCTTTTTTAAGTAGAACAACATGCAAGATCTATTTCTAATTCTATATTTCAGACTACTATCTTGGAGTAAATGTTCTGCATTCATGTAACAGGTGATATAGCAGAACAGTTGGTGTAAAGTTTAAATGAGGATAGTAGTAACTGGGGAATTATTAGGCTAAGAATATGAATTGAAACATGATGGATAAACACAATGGGTGATTTTTAAATGGGATAAAGATACTACTTGGTTTCTGCTGAGTTACTTTTGAAATTATCTGCTGGTTAATGAAAAAAAACATTTAGCATCACTTGATAAGGCAGCCAATTCCTGTGTCTTTCATACACTGTTCTCTAGTATTACTACCTCTCCTTATTGGTGCTACCTGGTATCCAAATGTGAAGCAATACTTTATAAAAGCACCTGCTCACATATATTCTGCCTAGAGAAGGTAGCTCACATTAATTTTGAATGAAAATGAGAAATAAAATAAGCAGTAATGAAATTTTAATCACAATCCCCTGAATATTTCTGTTGTTTTGTAGGTAAACTGGTTCCTTAGACTCATATTAGCAAAAGTCTTTATGATCTTCTGCATACAGAGAGGCATCAGGGATGACTATAGGTTTACAAAATCACTCACAGAGACACTTTTGCAAACCCCCCTTGCTTCAATAGCTTGAAATTCTGGTTACTTCTTTTTTTCTGAATTGTGGCAACATCTTTAGTTGATAAAGGTGGAAGGGTCAAAGCCGAAGTCATAGTTAGGACTGTCTTTCAAAGGAGGATTTTTTAAAGGTTTTTTAATTGCTTGCTTGCTTTACCACTAACAGTTTGAGAAGTAGTTTCCATACAGTGTTTCTAATTTCAACATCAGCTGCCATTTGTTAGAGTTCAGGTGTTCTGGGCCAATCCCTACCGAGCCAGATATATCTGGTAAGACAGAATAGTTTTGAAAGCATGATCCTGAAGGCATCTTTAGCAGTTCCATGCCTCTTCAGTAATCCTTAGTAGTAGGAAAGTTTTGAACTCCTGATAAAATGAGAGTTTTTATTTTTTCTTCAGTGGTTGGAGCCATGCAAATGCTACTCAAAATTGAGTTTTCTTACCAGATGTGATGTTTATAAGTCTATGGAAGCAATAACTAAGAAAATTAATGTTGATGTCAGGTATTAAATCCTTTTCCGAGGAAGTCCTATGCAACATCCATGCTGCTATTGACATAGTTTTTTAAGGTTTGACAAATATGATGAGTCAAGCCTGTTTGTTCACCACAGGTACAACTGGGACAATTTTAAGGAGTGCCTGTTTAAACAAGTATACCACACCCTGCATATCAAGGGGAAAGCCCAGCTCCATCGGGGTTAATCCTTCTAATGCTTTAATGATAATGCTCTTTGTTCCAAAGTACGTAGACTTTCTGTTTTGCTCAAAACAGTGCATTGGTGTCATAGTAGCTGAAATACACACTGGGCTATTCCATCATCATATAGGCAGCCATTAGCATCAACTCAAACATCTCCGTGTCATGTTTCATTGTCAGTTGTCTCATCTCTGGAATTCTCACCTAGATAAAAACTAATTCTATAGCTGCTGAGACTTCTATTAAAATAAGTGTACCAAAAATGGACAGACAATCTTTATTACCAAAAAATTAGTTTGGAGAAAGCCACAGTTGATTTTTGATATTACAGTGCTAGAGTGCTTAAATCTTAATATTCTACTGGTGGTGTTTGCTGATGGTTCTTGCCTACTGTCTGTCATCTTTATAGTCTCAATTGCTATAGGAGATGAAAATAGTTACTATTTGGAGAGTGCCAGAGACATACAAAGATATCGAGGAAGTTGTACCTCTTCAGCATTTGTGTATCTGGTGTATTGTTCTTACCCAATTTGCACACAGATATGAGCATCCACACAAATGATTTGTTCCCTTATCTGCAAAATAGCAGTGACTTTCTTTCCCCCTTCTAAAAATCTAAAGTTTTATCATGATTCTGTAGCATCTAGTGTTACTAAATAATGCGTGCAACTCTTCTTGTTTTAACAAACAAAGGTATACCTGGCCCTTGCATTTGAAAAAAAAACCCTAAACCAAAGAACCAGTTCTCTAAGAATGTCAAAAGTATACTTCAAGGTTCAAAACATGGCCTGTGATTACAAGGAATCAAATATATCCTCATCCATTTACAAGGATATAGGGAAAGCTGATGTGTTATCTGTTTATCAAATTACTAAAGCACAGGATTAGCATTAAGCACAAATGATGCTACTCTTGACTGCTTCAGTTTAGGCCCATGATTTTTTGATTTGATCAATCAACATTAGTGTATTCATTTTGTGAATGGACAATTACTTTAAAATACAAAAAAAAAAATTAATGAAGCAAATAATTACTGCAGTATCCCACTTTGCTACTCACTTGAAAGAGAGCTAGTTCAGGGGGTTAGTATCTGTTTTTGAAAAAAGCTGGAGTAACTAGCACGCTGAACAGCTGTTTCTGACAACAGGGAAGCCACTTAGGCAATTTATATTTGCAATGCTGTTTACATGTGGGAATAATACTCCAGAGCACAGTATGTGAGCTAAGGAAAGCAAACATACACTCAATTTGTAAACTTTTAATATGCTTGTTTTACCATAAAAATAGACTTGTAATTAGTTCCCAGGAGTTTTGATACAATCAGATCAAGTCTAATTTCATACAAGATGAACAGAAGATTGTTGCTTCAGCTGAGACTTAGGCAAGCATGCCAAGACCAATAAAATGAATGAGAGTCTTCCTACATGTTTAAATGCCTCTACATCAGAATAAATAGCATGAAATTGAGAGTGACTGACAACCCTGACACAGATATAGAACTGTATCACCAGACCAGAGGATTTTGTCCTGTCCTCAGTATCTGAGGTTGCTGTGTTCACATAACCATACATTTTTACCAGTTAAACAAGATAGGATGTTTAACTGTTCTGAGAGAGAGAAGCAAAGAAGCCCTAAAACATAACAAAGCTCTTGACCAAGAAAAGGGTTATGGTATAAAATGTCCTTTGATTTCAGTCTTACTGGATCTAGACTAAAGAGCCAGTTTTGTAAAAATGTATTCATGACATAATGAATTACAGTCATCCCCACATGACTGCTAATATAAACAAAATACCAAAAAAAAAAAAGCGGACTTGCAAAATTAGTTCCAAATCACAACACAGTGTGGTGAGGCTCTGCACGCATAAATTACATTTAAATGTTTAAAGCAATTTTAACAACTCAAAAATGAGTGAAAACCAGAAACTTCAGTCTCCATGAGCATATTTGATAGAAGAAAATAATATGTCTATGTGCAAGAGCTTGAAGCTTTTTCTGCCATAGGCATTAAAGACAGTTTTGGGGGTTTTTTTCTTTCATGTTTCATTTAGATGATCAGCACAGATGTTTCAGAGCTAAATTGTCTTTTTTTGTTGGCAGCATAGGCATGGTCTCATTACATCCTTTTCCCTCTCATCAACAGCTTTACAGATTCAGATGCAGTTTTGAGTAACATGAAGAAAAGCATGAAGGTTTTTTTTATTTTGAGATATTTGTAATGAGCTCCTAGAAGATGCTGCATGCCCAAGGCCTCTTCAGCAAATTCCCTTGGGAAAATATTCCAATGTGCCCTTTGTATGTATCAATAACATATTCAAAATATATGAGATATATATTTCAAAATATACCTGATTCCTATTTCTGCAATGTCTGATACAAAATCTTTGATGACCTTTTCTACTCCCAAAAAATATCATACAAATTTGCTCTATAAATGAGTTGCTTTTAGTTTCTCTGTGCAAAGTAATTTAATTATTATCAGTTCTGTAATTTGTCCCTCTCTTCCTACTGCTTTCCTTTTAATGAATTATTTTGATGTGTATTACTATTCCTTAATCTGTCTTTCAAATTAATGGCATGGGTGTAAACTCTCAGAACTAACGAGTTCTGTTTGTTACTTTACCTCCCCTGGTAATGGACCCCTCCTATAGAGGGACAAGGATTTCCCACACGTGACCAGAACATTTTTATAGCAGGGTCTCCAGCCCTATCATGTCTATCTAGTTGGTGGTGTTTTATTTCAGAATGGGTGGGTTCTTTCTTTCTTGTTACTTGGTTGGTGAGAAGAGAATGTCTTGTACTAGTTTAATCAAGAAAGATTATTATATAACATCTGTCAGATTGACTTGTACCATATGGGCCCTGGGCCATCTTCTGTAAGAGAACTTACAGAGACATCTCAGAATGTCTGTGAAAATAGAACATATTTTTAGAATTGTAGAATACCTCCTACACTGCCAAATGAACCCGTCAAAAGCGCATCTTGATTTCTCCAGCTCCTACAACTCACGCTTGTTTGCAGTAATGATATTTATTGACCAAAAGTGGGTGGTGGAGGTTTTTTGTATCTGCATTTGCAGATGTGAAGTTAACAGTATGGAAGGATTTTTAGAAGTTTTTTTTGGGGGGGGGGGAGGGGAAAGGGGGAGGTTATCTAAAAGTTCTGAAGCAATCTCTATTTTAATTTTACACATGAGGAGGAAAGATAAAAGAGACCAAGTAATGAGAACGAAAGAGGAAAACAAAAAGTAACAAAATAAATGAAAAGCATTTACATGATCCAGTATTGTTAGGATCCAAACACAAAGATTACACATACTTGACCCTATTCCTGGTCCAAAACTAGATTTTCAGTAGCAGTAAGAAGTAAAATTTTGAAATAGTAATGCTCAGTTTGGGGGTGGCAAAATGCCATCATGGCATGGAGCTACTAGAGCTGGTTTGAGAAGAGTAAGGGAGGGAAATAGGCAGTAGGAGAGCAGTTTATCTGTAAGGGTTAAAGGATCTTCAAGGGGGCAGAGGGGACTGGAAGAAGAGGATTTGAGAAATATGGGAGAACATCTAATGGCTCAGTATGTGGATTTCAGACTCTGTATGTTTCATTTACCTGGCTAGTGGTCTTTGAAGGATAGTGCACTCCTAGCCTACTTCCTATGGTAGGCACAGAATCTCCTGTTGCTGAACAGGCAGGTGTTCTATCTAGTTCCCAAGAAGAAAGTAATCAAGCAGGTGGCTGCTAAAGTCATGGCTGCTAGGATATGGAAGATACTGAAGAAGCCCAAGCACAATTAAGAACAAACATAAATGAAGTTATAAAGAAAAGGAAAGTAAAGGTCCAGAAATTATTCTAAAAGTGTGCATTTTCATGAGACTAACAGTGACGTGGGTCTTTCATTAAGCGAGCCATTGATGGAAGATCACTTTGTCTGGATGTATGCACTCACACCTTCCTATTTTGAGAGCATCAGTGTGAGCTGGGAAAGCATCATTCACATCTTGCAAAGGAAGCTGTATCACTGGTCCACAAAAATGTGTCTTGTGCTATTCCTGCAGTTATCTGGTCATCCTGCAGGTATCAGTTAACTCTGGAAACCTGCATTCATCTAGGACTAGACTTTTAAAGACAGTAAGGGCAGGGTTGTAGATGCTTACCAGCACCATGCATGTCCTGGTGTAAAGAGCCACTGCTCAGTCATTGCTTACCCTCCCAGCTACCTGGAGTGGAGCTGCAGCATACAAGGAGAGGAGCACATGAGTGTCTGAGCTCTGCCAAACGAGCTGGTATGACAATATGGTGCAGCACATGTGCCAGCACGCTGGTTTAGCCTCAGGAAGCAGCCTGCCTGAGAAAGGAAGCCAGTGTACATGAAGCTTTACATCTCAGCAAGCCCAATGAGTTTGGGATGACACTGTGCTGATATGACTACAGTGTGGACCATGCTCCTTTTTGCACTGTGGATATATCATTTTTCTCCATCCACTGGCATCTCCTTCCACCTAACATCCCAGCTGTTCAGAGCCTGAGTTCAAGTCACAGCCCTGAAGGTGCTAAAGGATTTTAAATTGGTAGAGAAAGCATCTCATAGCATTTTTCAAGGCATACCTGATACCTGTGGTAATTCACATACTCCTGTATTTTGGCACAAAATCTCATTCTGAGGCCTTACACTAGGCACAAACAAGACAGCTGTCCAGTGCCGTGTAGCTCTGAGTAGGAACATGGAAAATACCATTAATAAGCAGCTGTACCAACACTCACTCCAAGAATGCATGTCGTGATAGATGGACGCTGAAAGGGCAGGGGAAGGGAGGGAAGACTGTAATCTTGGTAAGTGCAACTTACCAAGGATTATGATATTTACTGCCTCTTTGCTTACTCTACCTCTCCATGTAGCTGCCCCAGTAATCCAGCCTGTTTAAGGCAAAGTCAGCTTCAGGGACTAGAAATACTTGCATTGTGTTTCATCAGTTCTTACCCAAGAGCCAGTAACTAACAGTTGAGCAACTTTTTGAATTGTGTCTAATGCGACAGGCCGTGTTTGTTTGAGAGCTATGTCCTCAAAGCTGACACTTAGCACTGAAATGCAGTGAGGGAGAAACATTCACAGTTCTGGCAGCACTCTCACCTGAGAGGCTGCAATAAAAAGTTGAAGCGTGCTCCCTGCAACTTCCAGGAAAGGTCTTTCCCCACCTGTAGGCGTGCTTACTGCCATCTTCTAGAGCCGACATTGAGGAGCCATGTGATTAAGTGCTTGTCATCAGGAAGCAAATTCAAGTAAGAATTTATGCAGCTGAGGCTACCAGAACACTCTGGGCAGAAGCAGCAGCAAAAGACCATTGACTCAGTGCAAAGAATGGGGAGCTAGTTTAGGATGCTATATATCAAAGCTGTAATTGCCTGAAAGCAAACCTTCACTTAGCCTATGCTAAATACATGTTTGGCTGCAAACAACACTGGCATGACCCCTAAATTACTGAGTAAGCTGATAACGTTTTAAGATGCTTTTCAAAGTGATCCTGGTGCAGCTGCCAGAGGGTAGAAGGGCAGCATGGCTCCCATCAAAACGCAGCTGAGAGGCACAGTTAAGACTGCACATTTCTGCGAGATGCTGCATGTAAGGCAAGAGGAATCCAGCTGCTGGTCACAGGCTACAAAGGGCTCAGAGACACCACCCAAACTTACCCCAGCACAACACCTTACCCTGCTATAACTCTTCCCACATTTGATCTTCATGCACATACTTTTTGGTTAAAATTCTCTTCAGATTTTTTCTTTGGGGCTAAGGGACTTCACCTTTGTTTGTCATTGCTCTGTATAACCTACCCTCTGTGAGGAAATGAGATTTATGCGTTCTGCATGTTTCCTAGCTTTCAGGAAATTTACATAATGTAGATTTTTAGATTTTAGATCGATAGGGAAGTGCAGATTGATTAATGTGTAATACATGTAATTCAACCATGGCTCCTGACTTGGCAAATTAGGCAAGTAATCCATCCTGTGCACAGCATGGAGCATGCTACTAGCTAAAATCTATCAAAAATCAGGCACCTTAGTGGATAGGTGTTATTTTATAGAAGACAAATAGTCTTCTATAAAATCACCTAGAAGTCTGATCCCTGCTTCCTGTCACTCAAAGAATACGTGTGATAGTGCAGGCAGTCATTTCTAAGGTGTGTTTTTAAAAGCACTTAAGATATGCAGAGCTGGCCTACCTGGTTGCACGTAGGCGAGTGCGTAACATGCCCAAGCTTCTACTGTAGATGGTCCTGGCCATTACCCAGTGCAACACTAGGTAACAGATACTGCTGATGGGAAATGTGCTGTCAGTATGGAGCATTCCAGAGGGCCTAATGTCAATTTTGCGTTGCTCTTCAGAGAAAGAAAAGAGATTGGTGGGAGATCTACACTGCTGAGATGCGGATAAGAAGCAGTATCACGATGCTAACATGCAGCACGTGCTCAGGATAACATAAGGTGCTTCTTAGCAGAGATTTGTAGCTTCAATACAATGCCATGCTAATATGGCCATGTGATTGCCAGAGAACCTGGAGTACAGGCAAAAGTAATTTGAGTACATCTATCCCTGCCACGTAGCCAAACAGGCAAAAATGCATCTAAAGTTACTTTATAAATTTTTGTTGCAGTTATATGACATTTTGGTGCATCTGCATCGTTTCATTAAAGACAAAGACAGCATCTCCTTTGACCATAGCAGGAAGAAAGTATTGCTGGCTACACCAACTCTGAAAACCTGATAGCAACTTTTGAAGCCTGTTGTTGCCTTTGAGGTAGCATTCCAAAAGGCAGGTTATTGACTGATAGGCAATTACAAGGTTTTGATTTATTTTCACAAGGAAGAAGATTTGAATACAAATATAAATATTGCCAAAGCAGATTGCATAAATGGCAGACTGCTTATATAACTCTGGATATGTGTCATAGGCAAGCATTTATAGAAATTCAGCAAGTTTTCTTCATTAAGTACAGATTAATTCTCGCTGATCTCTGGCTTCAGCTGCTTCAGATCCAACTGAAAATGAGTCTGCAAAAATGCGTATTTTCTCATGTCAGTTTGAAAGCTTCTGAACCATTGATCAAACAGATTTGGAAGATCTTGAAACACACAGCAAAGGGAAAACAGTCACGTGTATTTCTTGAGCATAAATTGGCAGGAGGGAAAGGTCATTCTATTGACAGGCTGCAAACAAAGGGCACTTCTTTTTTTGGCAGCTGCAAACAAAAGTCATCGTTCCCTCAGAAGTGTAATATTTGTGAGCTCAAAATGCATTACAACAGTGGAAAAAAGTCAAAAAATGGCTCAGCCTGTGCAGGACATAGAAGATGTCCCCTATGTCTGTTGTCCCCACTTTTCCTGCTTCAACATCTCCCAAGAGAATGGTGCAGCACCTGCTAAGTAAAACTAAGAGAGGAAAACCACCTACTTGAGCAGCGAAATACCTTTAATCTGTTGGCTACCAGTGTGTAGCTTTCTTGGTAACCAACCACTTAGGATAGGAATAGGACACCACTAACAAAATGTTGGTATTCTGATATAATGGTATTTGCAAATAAGACATAGCTTTGAGGAATGGAGCTCATAACACATATTACAGCTATTGTTTTAGGCTAAAGCTCTGATGAACACCAACACTATATCCATTGGTATTTTGACTATTTTCTGTACAGACGTGTGTGAAAAAAAATTATGACCTCTTAAAATTTGCTCAAGACAAACAACTTATTAGTTTTATAGTGATAATGGGGTTGGTGCTTAAAATGTGTCTATCAAAGGCATACAATGCTGAATGATGTCTTCTGGAATTTTATTAGGCTTGGCAGTGGCCTGTGGTAAGATTGTGTCTATATTTACTGAGATCATCTTGGCTTTTATGTTGCATAAGTTAAAAAAATATTTGCTATGCAGTAGCATTAAAAAAATAATTACTGTGAAAGATTGGCTTTTGCTATTTTAGAGGTAAATAAAAGCATGTTTGCATTCTTTCTCCTAAGTGGAACAAACATTGAAACTTCTTGTTTTTCAACAGCCTAATATTAACACTTACTTGCTAGGTTCAAACTTTGGTATCTAACCTCTCTTGTGTTATTTATTGTGGGGCACCACTTCAACTGTGTTCTCTGCTTTTAGTCAGCTACATCACATCAATTTTTGTATAATATACATTTTATTTCTTAGTTTTGTCACAGCTCCAATAAGACAATGGGAAAATGAACCAGATTTTACATTGCCAATAATCAAAACACTCATTCCATTTTCCTTATGTATTGTGTGATTAAAACAGTGTAATTAGAGGCAAACCAACTATTTCTGTTATGCTTAGGGTGCCAAGGGGGTGGTCCATTATCATGATATGTGAGTCAGTAAAACACCAGTCTTGGTTTTCACATCTCCAAAGTAGTATTGGTTTTGCTGCCAATTAGGAAGGTCTTTTTTATCTATAAATCTGGCAAATTTAGTAAAAAAAAAAAAAGCACAGATGGTCAATAGACATGGAATTCTAATTTTCAGAACAAAATCAACAAAGTTGAACACAAGCCTCGCAAATGCAATATTTTTAAAAAAACCAAGTCATTTATTACATGAATATCAAGAAGCACCAGTTTTGTAAAGTTCACATTATCTTTTTAAAAAGTGGATTTTCCTAATATGTTATGTAAGGAAAGGAAGTTTTATTAGGCAAAAAAGTTTCTTTTTTATATTATTCTCAACTGCAGATAAGTGCAGTACAATTTCCAATGCAGAGACTGCAACAACTACTACACCAGTCTCTTGGTATATTTAGGAAAGTAAAACACAGATTTGGGAGGTTGTTCACCCCTCAGAATTTACTCATTTCCTTACCACTTGCAAGATCAAACCGAGGAAACTCTAAAGACTAATGAGAAAGTTGGCTGTAAATTTGCTACTACACATAAGGCTTCTGGAATTCTTTCACTGGGCTGGATATTAAAAACTCAGTCCAAGTTAAAGTTAATACATCATTTGTCACGCAGAGAATTTCTATTAAAAGTTTTAGACCTACATCATTATGCACCATCTCACCACCATTAAATATGTTCTTCATGGCTGACTAAAGTTAGCAAAGACACACTAATAATCAGAGGGATATTACTGCTGAGAATTGCTAATGCCTCCTTTCATACTGACCATGCTCAAGCATGCCATAGTTATATCTTTCTCCCAGCTCCCTTTGGACACCAACAGGTTCACAAATCATTGTCCTGACTGGTACCTGTTCCCTTCAGAGGGGTATCTCAAATGGTGTAAGGAGGCTACGTATAGGCACATATCGCGACTTGGTTTTATTTTATCTTAATCAGACTGTACAGACTAACAGAATATTAGGCTTGATGGAAGATCTTCTCAAAGCAAGCATCAGAAGTAATTGTCCTGACTTTTTGGGTCGTCACACCAGTGACTATAATGCATGTCTGGCCTATACAGTATATTTCAGGGATTTCACTTTGATAGGGGGTTCCAGGTGGCTAGAGAATTGATTCATTCTTTGAATTCTCCCCAGGAGACTGTACACTCTTTTGACACTTCTCATTTGATGTGTTACACAAAAATCTCAAGGGTATTCCTACTTTCATAGTGAGTTTAAGCTCTTCAGTGCTTTTTCTTTAAACATAAATTCTCACTTTTTCATTCCTTTGCCGGATCTGAGAGCAAGGGAGAGTTCAGTCCAGAAGAGGAGTTTGGTGGCAGAAAGGCATTTGGGAAAGTAAATATTTTTTTTTTGGTCCTGTCCTTTGGCAGCGCATTAGCTTTTACCTAAACACTGAGTTTTACTTGCAGGGTAAGGAAGGAGTTGCTTTCAAGATGTTCATGTTGAGTGTGACTGAAGCCCTGGGCAACCCCGAAATACTCCAGGGCAATTGATCAGCGACAGCTGCAGACTTCAGTCAACACGTCTATCAAAAAACAAGTTTTCTGTCTCTCTGATTAGGAATTTCATAGTTTATGCCACACTAGTATCTGAAAAATGATGAAGTAACTCCTGCTTTATATCTGTGTTGAATTCAGTCATACCCAGTGGCAGGAATTTCTTATGTGATTTATCCTACCACTGGGAAGTGCTCACTCTCAAATCTCAACACAGTGGAAAAACTCACACATGCTGTTAAAATTATGGATCTGAATGGTCATGTTAAGCCTATAATACAGTAAAGGATATTTAAAGGACTATATGTACATTTAGTGGTCTGTAAATGGCTTTTTGAGTTAAAAGTGCACACCCTTCATAACTCCCTTCAATCCTGAAACACTGCAAAAAACCACTGCTGCACAGAAGCAGCCATTTCTTTGTACACACTGAAGATTTCCTAAAGATGTCCAGGCAAAAGTGCTGCTTGAACATCAAGTGTCTTCCAGGATTCTTGTCCAAATATTCGTAAGTTTTTAAAGGTCAGATACTGTGTGCAATATATACAAATTCAACATGGTTTCTCAAACATATAAACAATTCAGGGAATTATTATAATTTATATTACCTAGAGAGTGATGAATTGTCCCATTAATATTGTTTAAAGGATGGGAAATGCTTGTTGCAAAATATGAAGGGAAATTTCTTAAATCAGGGAATTGCTAACAATAAAGAATCTAGATATTTATAAATATTGTAAACAGAAAGAAACTCAGCCAAAAGTAAAAAAGCTATGACAAAAATAAATAAATGAGGTCCATATAATTAGTCCAAAATAATTAAATCAGTGGTCCATATAATCTTGTGTCTGGCAGCACACCATATTGGAGACAGGAAGTTAGAAAAACCTCCAAAATGAAGAAAAGCAACTGATCCTTCTGTAGAAGCAATTCCTTCCTTACTCCAGCAAAATTATGATTAATTTGGTCGTGAGTGACTATATGCAATGTTTTTCAAAGCTGTCAGCTAATTATCAGTGGATGTTCTTATTAATCATCCAAACATCTTCAAA
Source organism: Platysteira castanea (assembly GCA_013397175.1). Lineage (NCBI taxonomy): Eukaryota > Metazoa > Chordata > Aves > Passeriformes > Platysteira > Platysteira castanea. The sequence continues at coordinate 142,042 of VYXC01004591.1, forward strand.
AATCTTTCACAGCTCTTGACTGATCAATTTTTTTTTTCCATTAAATTACACTGCTTCATTTGGTGTAGTACAAGAGATATAGCCTGTTGTCAATTTTTAATTTTTTAGTGGTAAATTCAATATTTTCTGGGGTTTTTTTTCCCATTTTTATACCAAGTATAAAGCAAGCATATCCCCTTCTCATAACCCCTCATAACCTTCTCTTTTTCATTATTATTTGTGTATAACTGATACCTCCTTGATTCGTCTCTTTCCTCAGTGATGTAGACTTACTCTACAATTCTCCTAAACAAGTCAGACTCTCCTTACCTATTTTCATTTCACAGTAATGTTTAGAATGATGAAGTTCACTCTCAATCCAATATGCATCAGTATTTTTTAGAAATTTAGAAATATATTCCATTGGTTTGCTATTACCANTGGGTGTTGGGGTATTCACTTTATTTCTAGAGGGGTTTTTCTCTGTTAAAGATAAATTCTTCACCTTGAGGCTGTTCTCAGCATAAGATCAAGAAAGCAAATATTCTTAGAATAACCTCAGGCATGTAAAATAGTTCTTATGTATACAAAGATGCTTCAGAAAGAAAAAGTGTGTCCTGAGGTGACTGTATGATACTGTATTCCCTATCNCAAAAATCTTTCACAGCTCTTGACTGATCAATTTTTTTTTTTCCATTAAATTACACTGCTTCATTTGGTGTAGTACAAGAGATATAGCCTGTTGTCAATTTTTAATTTTTTAGTGGTAAATTCAATATTTTCTGGGGTTTTTTTTCCCATTTTTATACCAAGTATAAAGCAAGCATATCCCCTTCTCATAACCCCTCATAACCTTCTCTTTTTCATTATTATTTGTGTATAACTGATACCTCCTTGATTCGTCTCTTTCCTCAGTGATGTAGACTTACTCTACAATTCTCCTAAACAAGTCAGACTCTCCTTACCTATTTTCATTTCACAGTAATGTTTAGAATGATGAAGTTCACTCTCAATCCAATATGCATCAGTATTTTTTAGAAATTTAGAAATATATTCCATTGGTTTGCTATTACCAAGCACAGCTTCTCCCTGAGCTTTCTACAGGCATGATGCTGGTAATTTAAAACATGAAAATAAATATATTTCATTTGAAATTTTCCCACTGTATATATTAATTTAAAAGCATTTTATTTTGATGCTCTTTTTAGTTTTGTAAAGTCTTCTGACTAGTCCTCTCACCTAGATAGCCATAAACTGTCTTTTCAAGATCATTAATAAATATATGTAAATGCATATATTAATCATATGTTGGAATATTTTGTTAGCATTAATATTGATTTGAAGTTACTACTTATATCTGAGGGGGTTTTTTAGCTTTCATTTTTTGTCTTTTACACAGGTCTACTCAATTATTATTTTTTACATAATAGCTGATCAGATGGACATTATTAAAACCTAAATGAAACAAACCAAGTTTTCCTTTATTTTGACAGTCTATATTTCACGAAATTATTCCAGACAGNAGCACCAGAACCTCACCGGGAGCCCCCACATCGGCCCGGAGGGGTCCGTGCCAAACCCCAGCTCCGGAGAGGAGAGAGACACACCCACAAAGGACTCTGAAATCTACCCAGGTTCTCTCCACAGCGAGAGGTTTTACTGTTTAGCATTATTCTTTTCTCCATGCCTGCGTGCACTTTACTTGTTAAATAAATAGGGTTTTTTTCACTTTCCTCGGAGGAATTTCTTCCCGAACCTGATGGGGGAGGGGTGGCTGTAATCTGCCTTCTTTGGAGGAGATGTTCCTTCCAGAGCGTTTCCTTTAATTTGTCTCACACTGGGACACAGCGCTCTTCTTTCAAAACTATCTCCTCTGATGTTTAAGTTTTCTGCGTTTAATGTATATCAATTCAGATTCATTATTTTAAATTCTATTCGTGGGTTTTTTTCTTGTTGTTGTTTTGGGGTTTTTTGCTACAGTGTGTTCTCTGTGTTGGGAAGGAAAAGAAATTCATACACTATGAGAAAAGTGATAATTATATGTAACACAAGACACAAATGCCCTCACTTTTGCCCCCTTTTTAAGCCTAGCTTAAGTCACATGAAAGGAATAGGACTTCTAAACTAGAGCAATAAAAAGGAAGAGTTGAGGGATATAAGTGTTGAATAAACAAGTCTAAGTGAAAAACACATTAAAATATAGGGCAGTGGAGGGTTACCCAGTCCTTGGCGTAGTTCTCACTCATGTAATATGTGCAGCTGAGGTCAGCTGGAGTACTCACAATTCCACATGCAAACAGGAAGGAGCTGAAGGAATAGACCACCAAAGGATCTTCAGTTTTGGGATGTGCTTCTCTGTTAATCTGCTGGATCTGGAAGTCACTGACCTCCAGATCCCACTATTTTTTACCCACTTGCATACTTTGTATATTATCCAAGAGAAATATCCATCTTGTTCTGACTGGAGAGAGTGGGGTATCTAAATCCTGTTTAAATTTGTATGTTTATTACACAGACCCTACACAATGCTCGTAATTATTTAGAAACTAAATATTGGGTAGTGGTAGATTACGATCATTTTCAAAATGTACGAAAAGCAAAGAAAAATCTTGCTTTCACCTATTTATTTTCTTCTTTTAATTTGTTTAATTTTGATATTTTTCAGCATGATAGTACATGAACATACTTTGTTCCTATTAAATTAAAGAATGTTTTACTTCTCACATAAATTTCACTGCCTGAACTGTCCTATGGGTTTTGGGTAGAAAGAGTTCTGTGGGGAGAATCTCTTTAAACAGTATTGCTGTTTGCATATTTACTTACTCTATGCTCACAGAAGAAAAAAATTCTCTCTGCTTTCACCTTAATGAAAGCTTTTTCTTTCTTGTTTAAACAAAGTTCTATTTCTTCACTAAATTAAATTTACAGTTTTCATGAAATATGTATCGCCACAAATATTACCATTTTCTGCTTGAAGTGTAAGGCAGATTTCTTTGATCATACCTTCTCTTGTACAAAAATACAGCCATGCGTATGTGTAACTAACTCTCCACCTCAAAGAAAGCTACCAAAGGGAGGAATTACGCTGCTCACATAATTCTCTGTAGAGACTGAGAGAAAACAAGCTGCATATGACCTATGAGAGTTATAGTGCTGAATGCAGAACTGGAGAGCAGTAGTAAGAACCTACACAGATCATAATAGGGAGGTAAACTTCTTGTTTCACTTGTTTCATTAGCTCACAGATGCCTTGCTTTCAAAAGTGTGAGCATTATTCTTCAGCATTATGTGAACAGCTTCATATAGAGGGGAGTTTAAGGTAATGTTTGTTAGTGCTTGTATGTTCCACTTCAGCAGAGCTGAAGTTACAATATGATAAAACCCTAATATGCTTTTTTTTGGGGAAGACACCTTTTAAATACATCTGTCAACACCTGAAAGCTCCAAAGTCACAGGCGTTAAAAATCTGTTAGATATACACTTTACTAAATTTATGCTTAAACAGGAATAAATCTTTGAAAACACTATTCAGTGGCCTAAGTTCTTGATTCTTAAAAACTGTGTTTACTGTGGGATCAGCAAGACAGACAAAAGTATTTCAGAGCGTTTACTGAAAGATAGAGCAGCCTCATGAATCTTCTAAGTATATGGTGGCTTCTGGTATATGGTGGCTCTAGGGGATTCCTGAAACCCAGTGTGTCCAGGAGTGCCTCCAAACCTGAATGGCATATCCAGGAGGAAGGCAGAAGACATGAATATATCAGCTGATATATGGATAATATATCAGCAAAATGTAAATATACAGCAAGAAAATAACTCACTGACATTTGATGTAATGGTTATTTATGGGACATATCTTTATCTTCAGAAAAATTTGCTTTTGCTGGACTTCTAGATGAAGATATTCATGACATAGAAAAACATTTACATGGGACGTAACCTAAGACTGCTCTTCAGATATGAATTACTACTCTAGATGTAGGCATAAAACTGCCAGAACCCTGGGGCCACTCCCAGCCCTGACTGTCCCTGCCAGCCCCTGGGGCTCCCCATGACACAGGACCCCATGTCAGCACCTGGAGTCATCAACTGCTGCCCCAGAAATTCTGCAGCAAGGCCATTCTCCAGCTTGCCATGACCCTGCCCAGCCACGGGCCCGTGTCCTAGCCCAGCCTTGGGACATCCCCATGGAGGTTCCTGGTGCCCAGGTCTGGGACTGCCCCAGGACCTCATGGCTGCCTGCTCCTGGCTGGTGAGTGTCTCACACCCTGGCTTCCAGGCTCTGTTCCAATGGACTCCCATAAACAGCTACTGATGACCCACAGAGCCACCAGCCCTCACACAGTGCCGTGACTGAATTGTGTTAAACCATCTTTATAATGAAACCTTCATGGCCCAGAGTTAGTGCACTTCAGTATTTATTATCGCAGAAAAAAATTGAATGGCTTGGGTTGGAAGGGAATTCAAAGATCCTGTAGTTCCAACCCTTCTGTCATGGATGGACACCTGCCGCCAGACCAGGCTGCTCAAAGCCCTGACCAACCTGGCTCTGGATACTTACAGGGATGGGGAATGGAGAGGGATATTAGTTAGGCTGGAGTGTTTTTCAGAAGCTTAGCTGCCATTTTTGCCTTAAAACCTTCAGAATGCAAGTAAGGGCCACTCAGGCTTCATGAGGAGCTGTGTACTGAGAATTACTGAGGGAGTGGAGCTGGCCGTGGAGAGGGAAAATGGATCTCCACTCCCGAGCTGGAAGGCAGGGCTGTGGGTAACCTCAGGCTGGGCCAGAAGCCTCTGCGATTCCTCCAGACACACCTCAACATTGTTCCAGGGAAGCTACTCACTCTCTGCTCTCCGTGTAAGGGGAGAGATGCAAATCTGATGCAAATTAAATGGCTCCTACTGCAGATTGTAATTTAGGCGTAGCTGCACGCAGCAGTACAAACTGTACCACAGACTTGCACAACTAAAACAGCACAGCTTGCCTTGTGTGTGTATCTCAATTTCCAGTTGCTAAAATTAAGGTAGTCTCAGATGTTTCCTGAGTAACAGTGCAAGAAAAACTTGGCACAGAGGCACCCCCCTCCTGAGGCAAGACAGACAGGTTAAATGGGAAAAAAGAAACACCTTGCCTGAAGTAAAACTGAAAACCGTGATAATACATCAAATTGCTGAACCCAATCCCAGCAATAGGTCTGAATTTTGGTCATGACAACGCCATGCACTATAGCACTTGCTGAACTGATCTCCTTAAAGCTTACAATTTCCTCTAGACTTTAATTCAACCACCTACTACATGTCAAAGTTCAACTGCCTCAATTAGGACTTTAAAAAATCTTAGACTAAGTCACCAGTTGGACCTAAAGCCAACTCAAGAAGCTCACTGACTAGTGTCTTGGGACAGACCCTAAAAAATTTAAAGAATGGGAGAAATCAGAGTTGTCAGGATCATTGACTTTAATAAATTGGAATCTGTCCTGCACACCCTAGATTTCTCCTACCCATTTGCCTTGTTACCCATTTACTTTCTCTGAAACAATTATTTGCCTTGTTGATTTCAGATTAGTATGCTGTTCTTAAATTGGAGCACACCAGCATTTTCTTTGAAATATCTCAGCTGTCCTTGCATTTAATCTCCTGTCTCACTAGCTGGGAGGGAGGGGGGAAGATGCACAAAGAGGTACTGTTTGCTGTGTTTAGAATGAAGTTAAGGGCATGCTAGAATGCATGTTAGAATGCTCCTACTTTTATGGTATATATTATAATTGTCTTGATATCTGAAATTTTCTCACAGGACAGAGCTAATAAAAATATCTAAATATATATCTGGTGTTATTATACTGATGAAGCATTTACATTCACAGAAAAATGGTAAAATGGATGAAAATAACTGTATTAAAAACCCATAAGCCTAAAATTAAATGAAGCATCAATGCATTTTGGATCTTCTAGCTTCAACATCTTTAAAGGGATTGTCCACTTGTTTGCTTGCTTAGCCCTGTGGTTTATGTAATTCACTGCTTTTAATTTAAAGCAACAAGAGAAAACACCAGAAATAGTAGCCATTTTTAACAAAGGTCTAATGTTTCGGTAGTCTAAATGAGTACTTGTCTAAATTGTTGCACTACTGTACAACAGATCCTCCAACTAATGCATTGTAATTAGAATGACAGTAAAAAAAAAAGTATTTTTTTTTCTTGTGGTGGACAATCACTTTAAATGAATTGCTGATGAAAGATCCTGTCTGAAATGCTATACTTCACACAAAATGCTGTATATAGACAGATCACTATATTTGAAAGACATCGCACCACTATAATTCTGTTTTCAAAATGGATAAATTAATTTTGTCCATCATATTTTAGCTTTAATTCATTTAGTACAAAAAGAACCTTCCTCACTTGGCAGACACTCATACTTCATCTTTATTTGGCTATTTTATAAAGCTTTTGTTGATTTCACTTTTAATATTTTGCTGTCTTTTAATGGAGACAGATTGTATTTCACATTTACTTCACAAAGGACACAAAGTAGCACTGTAATAAGAAGCATTTTTATTATATTTGACTGAAAAGTATAAAATGTGTTTTATAAATCCATATGAAACAATATTAATTATTCAGTAAAGTATTGGCCCATATTTTTCCAGATGGATAATAGCCTTAAGTAATTAAAATCCTGTTCTCACTAGCATTGTATGTCTGAGGTTTTAATACTGGCTTAGGCCTCTTATTAATGTAAAACTGAGAAAACAGAAATGCAACATACAGGATGTGAGATTTTAATTTTATTTTATAATAAAGCAAAAAACAAGAGGTTACAGAGTCTCCATCTTGGGAGGGATGCAAAAATTAGACATGACCATGAGCAACATGCTCTGACTTTGAAGCTGGATCCAGTATATAACTTGAGTAGTCCATTGGACCAGATGAGCACCAGAGATCTCTTCTTGCCTCCGTTATTTTGTGCTAATATGATTCTGCATTATTATGTCTCAAATATCCATCACAATAGATGGAATTACAGAAGCAATACAATAAAAGGCAAGTAATGATGCTAGTTATGTATGGGTAAAGAGCATGTCATTCTGTCAGTAGAGTAAACCATGTCTTCTCGTGATGTAGCTTAATCTTATACATACTGTTAAGAAGGTGCCTGGATTGAATTGAAGGAAACATCAGGTTAATTACAAGTTGAAGTCATGGCACAGATCATGTTCAAATTAGAGATTCCTTAGTATCATTATTTGTAATTTTGCTTTGGCATCTAAAGAACAACTACAACACATTAAGCAAACTTAAATGTTGAATATATGTATTACCTACTCCTCCTGTAAATCTTTACCATCCACTAACACTACCTGAGTAATGATTTTCCTAAAAACATAGAGACTGAAACCCCTTCAGTTTGAGATAAATATTATGAAATCAAGTCATACACAAAAAAGTATCCATAAAAACTACAATTAGTAAGGAATGGAATAAATTGACAAAGGATCAGATGCAAAGTATAACAGATGTGAATTTTATGAGCCTAAGTACAACACTGCACTTCAAAACTGCTCGGCTGCCATAGACCTGGTGGTGCTTGTTTGTGACAAGAAAAATGAGAAATTTAATTCAGACACCTCGGTTTCCACCTAATGGGTAGACACAGCCTAGAGAAAAATGTCCTGGAATATATCCTCTATTTTACATATCGGGGGTTTTTTCCACAAAGAAAATAGGTGCAGAAGGAGAAGGTCTCTGCAGCTTACAGGGCATCTTCTTAGAACTGCGAACCCTGCTGTTTATGCACTATACCCCAGAAAATCATGAAATCATGAACAGAAAAGAAGAAATACTACCACCAAAACTGTTTTGATTGCACAAAAGAATAACTTGAAGGGTACAGGACAACTGAGGAAGCTGTTGTAAGCAAAAGCATGAGGCAGGAGAGCAGAGTAGATGTTTGGGTTTAAACACGTTTATTCTTAACAGAAGTAAAACATGACATAGAAAGCAGAAAAAATCAACAGACTACATGAACCAAAGTGAAATGTGCATTTTTAGTATAACATAAGAATGTAATTAATTAAGTGCCTGCACCGGCCAAAGAAGATTTGGATAAGCAGAAAAATAAATTATTGCTTGAGACAGTGATAAAAAGAAAGGATCGGCTGGAGCCAAATGAGTCAGTCTATGCTGCTAGAATGATCTAGTCTTAGGAACTAAAAACATGGCTGAAAATAATGAAAATAAATTTGAAAACAAAAAAAAAATGTAGTGTTAGCATCCTTCTTAAATATTTCCTTTATCTTTATTTCAAGAGCTTCTATTTCATGAAAAAAGACAGATGCTTAAGCACAACATTTTTGGAATGGTCTGTGTGTCATTAAGTGAGAATAATATATAAATTGGTCAAAAAATAAGCAATACATATATTTTCATTAGATACAGTAAATTTTAGTGTACAGTTTAATAGCTGACACTGCCTTTGTCTGGTCCAGGATGACAGTGGTGGGACAAAGGTGCAAAGAAGCACATCAGATACTGAGGACAACGCTGCACAACCTCTTTCTCAAGTCTCATGTCTCCATCGTGCAGTGCTGCTGTCATTCATCCCTTTTGCCTTACGTACTCTCCCTCGCTCAGGCATTGCAGCTGTTCCCCTCCTGTCACATAGCACTGGTAGTAGCCAGCAGTCAGAGACCCACAGGGCTCAACTGGCAACAATTCCTTGAACTCTTCCAAGACAGCCATACCTTTCTTCTGCCATAATATAGCTCCACACAACAGCTACATGGGCACCTGTATATTATTTGCTACACGGGTTGCGTAGATCAGTGCTGCAGAGCCCTGCCAATTCATACTTCAATAAACAATGTATGCACCTGTCACTATATTTGCTGACCCTATCTGAGCATGCAGGAATGTTGGTGCATGTTGTCCTGTTTTTTGCTAAGCCTTCTGTTTTAACCTTGGAGTCAAAGAAGTTTCACACAGTTTCATGTAAATAATAGCCGATGTTTATTTAACCATCTATTCTGTTTTTCATTCCTTTTGTGATGAGAGAAAGTTTGACGAGTATCCTTTTTCTCCAGTGGGATTAAGGAGGAAGTGGCATGTCCTCCAATCCCTTGAGGAGTTGAGAATCTTATAAAACATATCAAATGTAAATAAACTCGCTTTTTTCCCTCCTTTCTGCTGAACCTAGCAGATGTGAGAGTGTCCTTTATTGTGCTTTCACCGGCACAGGCGCAGACTCTGCAGCAGCAGGATATGCCCTCTCTCTGTCATATGTGTCCATACAGCCTGATGGCATCCACAGATGAGTGTTGTCCTGGGTTTTGCTAAGCCTTCTGTTTTTAACCTTGGAGTCAGATTCTTTCACACAGTTTCATGTAAATAATAGCCAATGTTTACTTAACGGTATTTTCTGTTTTTCACTCCTTTTGTGATAAGAGAACTTTGATGAGTATCTTTCTTCTCCAGTGGGATTGAGAAGGAAGTGACATGCTCTCCAATCCCTTGTGGAGTTGGGACGTGTATAAGAATGTGAGATATGTCAATAATAAAGATTATTCCCTCCTTTCTGCTGAACCTGGCAGGTGTGAGAGCCTCTTTATTGTGTCTTCCCAGACACATCTGGTGACCCCGAGTTTAGAACTGACAGATGAGTGCTAGTCATGCCGTTCCATAGGTCTTTTATTATGGATGCCCCATGATCTGCGTGCCTGCCAGAGACCACATAGGCTTCCAGATGCAGAAACTCATCATATCACTGTAGGCATGGTCAATCAGGATGTTTCTGAAATGGGTGAATTTACAAACAGTAGACAGTTCACCTCCTGTTGTGGTTATGGCAAGCACTAGCATAGCTTTTTATCCTGGAGCTGATCAGCTAATTGACACATGCTCTTAATTTATGTCTTGTTTATGGCTTATTCAAACCAAGCTGCACAAATATCCAAAAACTCACCTGTAGCTGGAAGTCCTCCTTAGGATTCGTCACCAGTGCAGATTATTGTGGGAAAAAAAAATCACAGATGTTTGTTTGGCAACAGCTCTAAGTCTAGAAAGCTTGAGCAGTTTCCCAGCAGGAAAGATTCCAAAACTTACCTGGAGTTGTGGTTACACTGCCCTGTCCAATACATTTGATTAGAACAACCTGAATAAGATTAGTCCAGAAATATTTCCAAGCTTCTTTCTATTTATGGCGAGGAAATGTTTGGCTAAGGCTCAGTTGATCCTGACTGCAGTGTGAGTGACTAAGCACCATTAAGAAGTTCTCAGGAAAGCTAAGCATGCTTCTTAGACTTCAAAGTCTGGATTGACTGACTTTCAAAAGCTTTAGTGCTCTTAGAGGCCAAGCAGGGATCTTGAGGTCACTTCTGATGGTCCATTTTTCACATACACTGAGTATTGCAATAATTACTATGGTGTGCAAATCCCCTGCAGCCTTCTCTGGATACAACCAGTAACACTTTTGGGGCTTATGCATAAACTAATGACAAATACCATGTGTGGACCTTTCACTTCATTACCTACCCACTGCTCTTGATTATTCCAACAAATCTTAGAATACAGTATAACTGGGTGGGCTTTTACTCATTCTGGCTTGTGTGGGACTACAATCATTCTCCTTCAAGGTAACACTGGTGATACATCACCCAACAAAAACAAAAAAACAAACAAGCCCCCCAAAAACCAACCAAGAAGGCTCATAAGCACAGTGATAACTGCACCCTGCAGTTATCTGTGAAGTCATTGTGATTATCTTGAGGCGAAAGACCCAACAAGTCTGACCTACACCAATTAATGGTGGGATCACACTGGTATGTAGGACAATGCTTCATGCCCAATGGTCTCAGATACTTATTAGGAACAGTGTCTTCATGTGGTATCTGTAGAATACCAATCAAGAAATGAGCAGGTGGTCTTCTCTCTCCTTTTCTAGCAGCATTAGATGACAAGATCAGTAAGAAATGACAGGCAAAGAAAACCAAAGCCATGTGGATTCATTTGATGTCGGGGATTTCCATGGCACTGCTGGGGCCTAGGAAACTTGTGGACATTTAACACTGGCTCTGTCCCAGCTGGACTCTGTCATAGCTGAGTACAACAACGTTGCAATCTAGTTGGGTCTGACTGCTTCTTGCCCAGCTGTGCAGGATACTTGGGACTTTGGACTGGGGTATAAAAACTGGGAAGTGACTTCTGATATCAGAGGCCACAAGGTCTGAGTGGGCAACATGAAGGAGGTTAAGAAGACTGGTCTTGTTTGTAAAACAGGATATGGTTATTGTGTAAGAGCTGGAGGGCCCAAAGAAGCTCTCAAATACAGCAGCTAAATCCTGAGAGATAACGTGGATATTCACTGAACTATAATATTTAAAGGCCTAGTACTGTTCCCACTGATGTCCCAGGGAACCCAATGAATTCTTTCACTAATTTGCTGCATAAAATTATTTAGAACATTTTTACAGGAAGAGCTGAAGTCCCAAAGAGCACTGATTCCTTGAATGGCATCAACGTGAAAGTGTGAGGGAAAAGAACTATTGTTGGCTCAATCTAGTGTATATTGTGTCACTTGCCTCAGTGTTTGCATGTATTGATACAATGTTGCAATAATGAATGAGGTCCTCCTCTTAGGTGCTAATGTAAACAGAAAATCAATCCAACCTTTCCTCTAAAAATGTACACTCCAATTAAAGAATGCATTCATAGGCCAAGTATATAGAAAGTAAGAAAAAGAAAAAGACTGTAGTATGCACAAAGAGAGCTTTTAATGTCCTTTAATTTGTCACCCAGTTTTGAGGGGGTTGTTGCTGTGATTAATATTCCTATAAATACTCCGGTTAGTTGTGCTATCAAAGTTGTATCTAGGATACAACTTTGTTGTTTGCAGAGCCTGGCCTAAAACATACTGAACAGGAGGGCTCAAAGGGACTATAACTTACATTCTTAAAGTTAGACATGTACCTGTCTTTACCTGCAAAAGTTTATATTTACCATTCAAACATGGCCAAGTTCTACAAGTTTTCTTTCCGGTTCAGTGTTATAATAAGCATGTGTGAAAAGACAGGAAAATAAACATTACTTTTGTAACTTACATACAGTTAGCTAAAATATGTTACAGATAATTAAAGACATGTTGAAATTGCATATATTTATCTCTTAAAATTAAGTTGAGCTTTATATCAGATATTTACTGGTCCTTACTTAAATCTACTTTTTTTTTTTTTCCCCTAAGACTTTTGTCATCTCTGGAAGCATTCTTTTACATTTTACCAAGATGATTTCAGGAAATGTCCAACAGTCCTAGTATCACAAAGGAACAGCTCTGTAAGTTCACTTTGCAAGAATATGTGAACTGTCTTGGTTTCTTTCAGATGCTTGTATATCATATACCTGCTGGCAGTAGAGTTATAAATTAACAAGGGCTTACAGGTCTAAGAAGATTTTATGGAATTTTTACTTCTGAGGTTATGATGATGGCTGCATCATAGCTATTCCACTGCATTCCGATTACGCTCATCCCTCAGTGCAGTACAACACTGGACACTGTGCCAACACAGCATGCCTGGCCATCAGGCTGGAAACACCACCTGAAAGGACCATTTTCCAGTGTGCAGAGCCTTCTACTGCTAAGGCATTCATTCTGTGGCTAGGAGATGTGAGCCAAGATGTGTGTCTTGATTCACATCTCTATAAGTTTTCCTTCCAAAAGTGATGATTGATCAGTTAATTTTAGCTGAAAAAAAAGTTCAATAAAGAGTCTCAAATAATTATGACCTTCATGAATAAAGCAACATGACTGAGACGAGTAATATCTACTGCCTGACCACTGAACTAGATAATCCCTAACGGCAAACTAGCAGTAAAAGAAAAATAAAAGCAGATACAGAATACTGTACAACAGGGGCTATCAGAACGAAACGTTTGACTCTGTGCCACCTGTTTAAATTGGTTTTGCAACCTTAAGAATGAATGGAAGCACCTTCCTAACCCCGGCGCTCGCCTGGCGACGCCGGGGCTGGCCGTGACTCCGCCGGGCGGTGTTGGGCAGCTCGGCCGCAGCCCTCTGTCCAGCCGCACAGCGAGCACTCCCAGGCCGGGGCCGCAGCACCAGCACGGCGCTCGGGGTGAGTGGTACGGGGGGATCGCACCCCTCCGCACCCCTCCCCTGGCCTCGCCCGCAGCCCC
>VYXC01004591.1:155890-170503 GCA_013397175.1 Platysteira castanea
GGGCTCGTCTGCCGCCTGCGGGGCGGGCGGCGCGGCGGTGACAGCGCGGCGGCGGCGAGGCCGGGGGAGCGGGAGCGCCGCCGCCGAGGACCATGAGGAAATTTAACATCAGGAAGGTGCTGGACGGCCTGACGGCGGTCTCTGCCGTCGCCTCGGCGTCGTCTGCCGCGCAGCAGCAGCAGGCGGGGAACCGGGAGACCGAAATCCAGGAGACGCTCCAGTCCGAGCACTTCCAGCTCTGCAAGGTGAATGAGTGCTGCAGCCCCGAGCCGGCGGGCGGCCGGGGAAGGGGGCGCGCCGCCGCGATGGGTGCTGCGGGCTTTGCTCCTCCGTACCGACCTCCCCGAGCCTGCCCGCCGCTCCTGTTTACTTGCTTGGATTGATTATTTCGGGAGGCGAAGACGGGAAGAAAGCGGTGGGTGTAGCTGTACAGGTCTTGCTGGATTTCTCTAGTCATCTTTCGTGGAGAGTTTCAGGGTTGTCGTTTTCTAGGCTCTTTCGTGCGAGTAACACTGACAGTGTTCGCGAAGGCTTCGTAGAAAGAGTTGGATGGATGGGAGAAGGAGTGATACTTAGCTGTAGTGCAGATCTGATTATCGCGGCGTTTGAGTAGAAGCCTCTGCTAATGGGCCCGAAGGACGGGGAATCTGTCCCTCTGCATTATTTGGAAATCACTTCTCCTGTTCCTGTATGCCTGAAAAAGGCTGTCGGTGTTTGTGGTGGTTTCACTGCAGCGTGTTGCCAAGTTGCTGATGCTGCTGTTGCAAATTCTATCTAAAGACAAAGTTCCCATTTATTTATTTGCTTGTGTGTGATACGATAACTGCAGTTTGTGTCTGCACGCTTCAGAAAATGATGCAGCCAATTAACCACCAGCTGTATCAAGAGGAATAAAAGCTGATTGGAATATCAATACTCATTTTTATCTTTGCAGTGCACTCATGGCCTAGCTTGACGTGGATGAGCTTGTTTGTGGATTCTCCTTGGTTTTTTCTGGTATTGCAGGCATTCCTGCTGCTTTCACGAGTTGGTCACGAAGGACGTGGAGAAGAGCAGAACTATTGCCAGTTAGACTTTATTCACTTTTGAAATACAGAGAGTTGTGGGGTATGCCTGCAACTTCAGTGAAATACAAGGAGTATATCAGAAGTTTGCTGTTCAGAGGTTCTGAAATACCTCTGCCTTAAACTAAAGGCTTAGAAATAGAAAAGCTGGCATTTGTATGGCTTATGATGTGTGCATTTATAGTGGAAGTAAGAGTAAATGACACTTACGTTATGTTCTCAGTTCTGATATATTGCAGCCCAAGAAGTTTAATGGGGTCATTACTTGGTCAATTACCAAATTAGTCTTGGCTAAGGAAAAAAAGCCAAATGTACCAATAGCTCCATAATAACAAAGAATCCCAGGGTTGAGGGGTTTTGTTTTTGTTCAGTGGGGTATGTTTTGGTTTTGTCAGTTCTGGGGCTGCCTGTTCTCTTTGAGGGAAGTAGAGGGTGAGGGATTGGTTCTGTCAAGCTCAAGTTGCTATTTTTTTTTTTTCTTAACCGAGCTGAGAGAGGTTGCAGTGTCATGTTGGGTCTGTTGGATTGAAATTGAAGTGATTATCACAAAAGCAAGTCTAGTAGTTTGTAATAGTTCTGATGACAAGTCTGGCTTTGTTGCCAAACTTGCTAGGAACATCTCAGATTTTATAGTTTAGTGTCTTTGTTAGAGCTGAAAATAAGATTACTCAGGGAATGAGGTAGATGAAAAAAGGAAATGCTGAGTTGATACAGTCTTTATAAAGAAGAAATGTAAGATTCAAATTAAGTTTCAGTAAGTCTGACTATCACTTGATGCTGAATGAGTAATTATGACTAAAAAAATCTTTTGTAATTGGTTCGTGTAAGGCAGGTGGTTTTCTAAGTCTGTGATTAAATTGCTTTGTAGTTCCTTTTAAAATTGTGATTAACATTGAATCCTCTTCTCTAATATACAGTCTTGATTCTTTTTATTTTTGGTATCCTGCTTGACCTGTTGTTACTGCGCTGCTCTGACTGGTTAGACTGTACGCCATGGTTTCCCCTATCAGCCTTCAGCCTTGGCATTTGATCCAGTTCAGAAAATACTGGCCATTGGGACTCAGACTGGAGCACTAAGGCTGTATCCTTTTGTATTCTGAAGTGGATTTAGTGCACCTCACGCAAGTGTTGTCTTGATTCAGCTGCTGGAACCACTGAGAAGTCTTGGTGGGAACCAGGTATGCAGGAGGGGTGGAAAAAAACAAGCTTGCTTTGCTGTTGGTGGGTGTCTTGGTTGTTCTGGTTATTCTTTGTGTCAGTTCAAGTTGTGTTAATGATGGGAGGCATGGCTGCTCAGTCCCCATTATCTCAGGTTAATAGATAAATTTTGTAGAGGGTTACTAGTGTGCTGACAATTTAAAGCAGCTGACTGCAAATCTAGAGAGATGTGGGCTGAGCTCTGTTTAGTTGTTCCTCTCTATCCTCTGGGATTGAAACATTCTGTGCTGCTCGGTGAGGTGTTTTTCTTTTTTTTTGGTGGGGTTTTTGGGTGTTTTTTTTGGGTGGTGGTCTTATTTTTGTTGGGCTTGTTCTTAAGATAAACTCTGTAATACTCTAGTGACCTGCTAATAATTCTGTGTTGCCAAATGATGGTTTCAAGTGAGGGCGGTAAAAGGTACAGGAATTGTATCTTGCTAAAAGCTTCCAAGTGACTGAGATGAGCGGAATGAATTTGTGAAGTAAAGCACTAGTAACCCTGCTTCTTTTTGTTCACTAAAAAGTGAACTCCCATATGTTTATAGCCATATGGTATCACAGCCATATGGTACTATCCAAGCCATGTAACAACATATGTGTTTAAACTTTTATTTTTAAAAGATGTCCTGTGGATTCTTTAATCCACACTGCTGTTGACTGAACCTTTACTTGTCACCATAAGAGAATGAATTGAATTCTTTGTTGTCCTGAAATAGACTGAATTCTAAGCACTATGGGGAAGGCTTAGGCCATCTTGCTAGAAATGTTGACTTTATCCTCTTTAAACTGTAGGTAAATCTAATAATTTCCTTAGGAATTTATGTTAGTCTCCAAAGAGACCTTTTTTGTTTCTTTCTGGTATATCACTACCTCTCTATAAGGTTAATTGCCGTAAGATGGTTGACTTTTAAAAGCTGAAAAACTAGAACTGAAAAACTAGATTTCTGTTATGAACTCTCAAGATTTCATAACTCAGAGCATGGGGAATAGGGGTGATAATGTTCTTAATGCCATATTTGAAACTACGCTTTTCATGAATTTTCTTTTTGAAGAGGTCATAGGGTAGACTTAAATGAAAAGTGAACTGTGTGTGGGTGCTGTTAATTACTCTCAGATGGGTGGAATAGATGAGAAAGCAAAGAAGAGACACAGAAGTAAGAACTTGGTTTGGAGGAAAAGAAAAGATCAAAATGTACTTGTTTAGAGCTTACTCACCTGTAATTTTGGGCAACATGATGTTGCAGTTTGGATAATGATGACTCAACAAAACCTGTTTGTGGGCACTCATCCATAGCTACACAAACCTGTGAATTCCTGGAGTGTGAATTGCTTTCTAAATAACTGAGAGAGGTATTTCAAGATTGTTTGGGAAGAAAGTGTTACTGTGAGAAAATGACAGAAAATGTATTTTCTAAAGGAAGGGAAGAAGTTTCACACATAGGCTGAAATGTTAGTGCTCCTCTAACCTGATGAAGAGGAATATGCTTCCTTGTACTTTGATACAGCTCTTGATTCTTGGAAAAACTGGTTAAAAGCCCTCAGCCTCAGCTTATAGGGTAGCCCTGTAACCAGACAACGCTGCAGAATTTGCGTCTCCTGTGATTACCTCCTCTTTGTGATGGAGGAATGCAGGCAGAAGGAATAGACTCAGACATACTCCCAGTGTAAAAGCAGCCTCTCACTTTCTGCTGGTTTGAAAAGCACTCACTGGGTAAGAGTGGGGCTTGCAAGAAGTGCTTATTTCATTCTATTGCTCAAAGGTAAAGCCAACCCTCAGGATGCTTTCTTTGCCTGCTAAGGTTTTTATGAGTAATAAATTAAGTGCAAGGGTTCGTTAAAGTGGGAGCCACGTACTCTTTAAAAAGACTGCAAAAGTGTTTTTAATTGAAATGAGGTATGGACTGGAAAGACTGAGTGTCAGTAAAGTGTTTTTCGTTGAGAAATCCTAAAACTGCGATAGAAGTCAATCCTTATTTTCTGCTGTGTTCATGTTGTGAGAGTATAGAAGTAAAGGAATAATAATGTTTCTTCCATTGCCTACCAGCAAATGGGAGCTGGATATTAGTGTTTCCCTTGTGTCTTCAAGTATAGGTTCATCTTTTTAAGCTTTCTATTGCAAGAAAGTAATCTGAGGAGCTGGGAAACAAGTTTGAGGGTTTTTTGCAAAGGGTATTAAAGAAAAAATAGTCTTAAATCAAGGAGTGAGAACCTGTTTGAGATTTCATTAATATGTGAGGGAAATAATGTTACAGTCCTGATTTGGCTTTGGGCTGTTTATCAGCTAACCTCTTTACAGAGGTTCTCTGTATTTGGTCAGTCTTCAAATTGGTATTTTAAATTCAGAACCAGTATTGATCAGAACAGGTTAATGTGAGCAGGGGTTTTCTAGATCACACTCTTATCTCATTCTTCTTTATGAGTACTCTGTAACCACTACTGGAAGAACACAGAGAGTTCTTATACACAAATAGTAAATGTTTGTAGTACTGTTAAAGTGATGTGTAAAAATAGAACTAAAGCTTTTTCTGAAGAACCAAAATCTGTGGATACGAATATACTGCCAATTCACTGACTTGCTTTGTCTCTAACATATAAATATACTAAACATCAACACTGTATTGAATTCTCTAAAACCACAAAGTAATTGTAAAAATGGAAGGACCTAAATTGTAAGTGTCATGTTGCACTGATTGGATTAGAAGTAGAATTGCTACTCTGTTAATATTTTTTGCCTCTAGACTTGATGGGTGTAGTTGATAACACAGTGTGCCAGAGGGGCAACTTTGCTATTCTATTCCCTTAAGCAGCAGTTGGTTCTAGATCTTGCAGTTTTACGAGGGAGAGAAGTCCATAAAAATACTAGGAAGAAACTGCTTTTAGTGTAAATTTTGAACCTTATGAGTAATGAAAGTTAGTTTGGGATTATTTACTGGTTTAACTTGATCAGTATATCCCTTGTATTCATTTAAAAAAGATTGATTAGTTACTAAGAAACATTTCTAACTCTTATTTAGCTAGGAGATTTAAATCCAAATGTTTTTGAGGCAGACAGAATTAGAGAAGTATTCCTCCCCCCCGCTTCCAGAAAGGAACATTTTTAGCAATTAATAACAAAAGCTTTTTTCTGTTCTCAGCTATGAGCAACAGCTTGGTTACTTTATGGTGAACGACAAAAAGTAACAAAGTGAGTAGCTTAATAGAAACCTTGAGCAGCCTGCTGATGTTACCCTCCGGCTGACACTAGGATCTGTTGAAAATAGGCTATTGGATTTTGTTGCAAGGGAAATTGAGGGGTGAGGTAGACGTAAGGGCAGAAGCACTGTGCTGAGTGACATCTCGCCTGGAGATGCTGGTCCAGTTGTTCCTCTGAGTTTGTGGTTCTGACTGGAAGATAGTCGTTCCAGCTTTTTGAGGGGTGTGAATCTTGGCTGGTGGCCTGCCTGTTGTGTGGCAATTCTGCCTCAGGCTTCCCCTCCTCTGTGCTGGATTTTTGTGGATGTGATCCCCCCAGGGAGCAATTGTGCTCAATATTGATTTCAAATTGCTATGGTCAGTGTCAGCTGGTGGTGGCCTCATTTGTCACTGCATGTCAGTATCTTTGGTTTTCTCCATAGTTAAGCATGAAGCTGCTCTTGAAGGGATTTAGCTGCTCTTACCAGGGTGGCTTTCACCTCTTGATCTGCTGTCGCAAGGTGTGAGATACCAAGTAGTTAAAAATTCATCTATGCTTTGCTTCTTTTCTGTGCATACCTGAACCATTACACTAGGACATGTAGTCCTTGGTCTTTAGGAAGTTTTGTGCATAATTGGCTGTGCTTTGTTTCCCAGCAGGTATCAAAACCTTCTAATGAGTTAGAGTTCAGTTTATCTGCTCAAGGTTTAACTTGGTGTAATCGGTTAGACTTTACCCCATGACGTCCTGACAGTGCTCAGTGTCATAAGTAATAGAGCCCTGCTTCTGTGCTCTTCATTGCTTTTGCTCTGCTACTTGGAAGTCCCTCTGGAAGCCTAATACGATCTGAACAGGGTGGTGTGTAAACTCTGAAGAGGCTAGAGAAAGAAAGATTCAGGACTTTTTTTTTTTTTTTTTACCTTTAGGATGGTGTTTCCTTAGAAGTTTTAAGTCCAGGGCCCTGTACAATTAATAATAATAGTCAGCTGAGCTTTTTTGTTCGCTTTTATAGAGTAGAATAGACTTTGAAGCTAAAGCAGAAATACTGAAGGAATTCTCCTACTCCCTGCTGTTTAACTGCTCCGTCTTAAACAAGTTTCTTCATTTTTCTGCACTTTAATTTCTCTATAGCAGGACTAGGACAATATATCAAATTAGATGTTTTGTGATTGTCTCCCAGCATGAATACAGTATCTACTGGTGCTTCATGCCTTAAAAATACACATTTGCAGCATGAAGTTCAACCTCTGTCTTGACAGAGGGAGTTCTATAAAGGAAGACCATTTTCACTAGAAATTCTTGAGAATGAAAAGGATACCTGTAGAGTAAGTGTTATACCTTCCACACAGACCAAATTGTGCCTCCGACTCTTTATTCCCAAGCATAACAGGTTATTTAATAAAAGTTTGGCTTTCCTTTTTTTTCCACTTGGAAGCCAAGTTCACAGGAAGGAGAAAAATTAGAGTGTTCACCATTCCGTCATTAAAAATCTGAAGATTCCAATCATTCTGAATGTCAGTAATGGTTAATTTCCCCACAGTCTTTTCAGCACTGAAAGATGACTTATGCAAGCAAATGGCTGAAGTTCTTATGTGTTTGGGGTATATAAAGCTTGTTTTCTATGATTTCCATTCTCCATCCTTTTTGAGAACTCACTCTTTTAAATCAGAATAGCTCAAAAGCCTGGGTGTGTGGTTCCATGCAGTCAGTTTCTGATGAAGTGCTTGTTGCAGCATCTGGATAGCTTTGCTGTAGATGTATACTACAAAATTCAGGCAATTTGGTAAATTCTTGGAAGCTCTAACAAAATACCATTTCCAAGTTGTGGTGTGATTATATCCTTTAAAATTTCTTCTCCTTTGGGTCATTCAGACTTTGCAAGGCAGTCTGATTGATTCTTTTCCTTATGGAAATATCAGCTTGAAATATTTGTGTTGTTGGGGTTTTGACTTTGTGGGTATTTTTTAAAAGAAGTAGTTCTATACTTGCTCTTTCTTCTCTGTAGCTCTACACTGGCAGTAGGACAGTGGCTGGAGTTCTTTATAGTATGCAAGGTTTTCAGTTTTTCAAACAGAACATCCAACTGAAGTTGGCACTTCTTCAAGTGGGATGCTGAACCAGATGAACTTGGGTGATCTTTTCTGACCTAAATTACTCTGTAATTCTGTTGATTCTCTGAATACACCAAATTTGAACTGAACTAATCTTTTGTGGATGGTCAGGGTCTTTTGGGATTTGTACACTGAAGAAAATGGTCTCAACCTTTGTCAGTAGTGTTCTGATCTTTGAACAAATATGCCTGTTTTGGGAGTACTTTGGTAAAGCTTTAAAAAATATTGCAGTAGTGTCATGTCAGAGAAAGACTGATTATTTATTAATAAGAAAATATTTGTTGTCTACCTTGCCACCCAATTCACATAGAGCAGTTTTAACAAGAAAACTGCTTTGCTTAAAGCATATGTTAATCTTGTCACATTTCTATTTCTTTTAACACTACTGCATTTCTTATCATATCATCCAGCACTTTATTCATGTGGCTATCATTATCTCAGTGAAAAATTCCCATTCTCTAAATGAAGAAAATCAGCCACTTCTGGGTATTATGAAATGAAATAGGGCCAAAATGGCATGGTAAGGCATGCATCTCTTAAAAGTGCATGGAATTAAAACGACTGAGTCCTACACAGAGAAAGCTTTGACTGAATTTTTCATAATAAATAGGATGGTATTCTTTTTAAATCTGTGGTTTTACTTGTTGGGAAACTTAATGTGCTGGTTTTGGTTGTAGTAAAGTTAGTTTTCTTCACAGTAGCTGGTGTTTTGGATTTGCACTGGAAACAGTCTTGATAGTACAGATATGTTTTCCTTATTGCTGAGCAGGATTTATACAGAGCCAAGGCCTTTTCTGCCTCTTGCTCCACCCCACAATGAGCAGCCTGGGTGTACACAAGTAGCTGGAAGGGGACAGCTGATCCAAGGGATAATCTATACCATATGGTGTCATGCTCAGGATATAAAGCTGGAAGAAAAAGGAGGAAAGGGAGGGTATTTGAAGTGGTGGCATTAGTCTTTCCAAGTCACTGTTACATGTGATGGAGCCCTGCTTTCCTGGAGGTGGCTCCTGCCCACCCATGAGAAGCAGTGAATGAATTCCTTATTTTGCCTTGCTTGTGTGTGTGGTGGCTTTTGCTTTATCCATTGAACATTCTTTATCTCAAACCATGACTCTTCTCTCTTTTCCAGTTTTTCTCCCCTGTCTCATGAGAGGGAGTGAGCAAGTGCTTGTATGGAGCCTAGTTGCCAGATGGGGTTAAACTGCAACAATCCTTTATGACACCCAATGTGCAGCTCAAAGGATTTGAGATAATGACAGGTTTGACTGGAATGTGCTAGATTGAATTTATAGCTGTAATTGCTGATTAGCTATTAATTGGCAGGTGCTTGTCAGGGGCCTTGCTTGCCTGACTGTACATTAGAGTCTAGTGCTCATTAGTGGCTGGTTTTCGCTCTCGCTGCTGCTGTGCTGCTTTATCAGCTCGCTGTGCTGTGCCTGGGAACATTGTGATAAGAGCAGTGCCAGGGCTGGCGGGTGGCCAGGGACTCGCTGTGTGTCTGTGCTGCTGGCCCGGGCTGGCTGGGACTCCGCTGTGAACTTCAGGCAAAGGGACCTGACCCATGGGTGAGTCCACGTGGGAGCAGACAGATCTCGAAGTGGCTGTGGCTGTGGTTACGTCAGTGCAGCAGCAGGAACCCCTCCGAAGGGACTGAGGCCTGGGGATAAGTCTGTGTTGCAGCAGGTAGATACTGAAGCATCAGTGGCTGTGGATAAATCCATGCTGGAGCACCTGAAAGTGTTTGAAAACTTGCATGGATAATCCCACAACAGAGCAGGTATTCCCCTGGAAGGACTGCAGCCATGGGTAAGGCTATGATGGAACAGGTTTATTTCTGAAGGGAGTGTGGGTGAGGCCATGCTGTAGCAACTGTGACTGTGGGGAAGCAGCAGATCTGTCGTTGGAAGTGTTATTGCATATACTTTAAATCTACTAATGCAACTGTTAGTAGTGATTGCTTTTGTTCAGAAATACCTGAAGTATAACTATATTGAAACTCATACTGTAATTTACAAAAATGAACTTTACAATCAAAACTTCCCTCTAGGTATTTGACTGACAGAGCAGAAACTTAATGGATGTAGCCTTGCAGCTTCAAACTTGCCTGGTCATGGTGAGCCAGGGGAAGGAAATATTTGGAAAGCATGCGAAGTCTGTAAGGCTGCAGGTTACTGTGGCACTAGCATAGTTTGTTTCCTTGTACCACTTTGCTATTTGTGAAACACTGAGGTGGTATATGGATTGTGTGATCTGATGAGGTTAGGCTAAACTGTAACTGGAAATTGGATGGCTGGGGCCCAGCTTAGGCATTCAGACTTGTGGTACACTGCTCAGTTCACTAGGATCTTAATTCGACATTTTACTAAGTTTGTTCTTTCTTGATCACTATGGAAGGGCTTTTAGAACTGAAGTAGCATTATTGCTGCAGGAGATGACATGAGCAGCTTTAGTAAAGTCACGTCTGGAAAAGTAGAAGCAGCTTAAGATTTGAGATGTGATAAAGACAGCTTGAAGGCACAAATCAAGGTTGCAAACCCTTCCTAACAAAACTTTGTTTTACAGAAATTTTGTAGCTGCACTAGACTTCTAAGTGTCCAGGTCCCTTTGTTGTACAAAGGTTTCAAAAGGCGAAGATAAGTGTTCTTACACAATAACTTTAAGGTGACTAGAAGTTGGCTTATCTATATAGAACCTCAGTGAAAAACAGAATAAAACTTGCAAATTATTACCTTCAATATTAAGATAAACATAACTGCAGGACATGGATTTTGGGAACAGTTGGCTTTGTCCTTGATCTTAGCTATCTGGTAATGCTTTTACATTTTGAAAAATATTGAAGTTCTTAATAGTTTTGAGAGTGTTAATACTGTGGTAGATATTTAATCTGTTGGGCCTTCCCTTTTCCTCTTGCTGCTCTCAATGTGCCTATTTTGAAGTGTACCATCAAACTGATCATAGTTTTTCTGAAAAATGCTGATTCTTAATCCTGCAAAGTATATGTCATTAAGTAGACAAGACTCTGTTTTCCCAGAGATCTAATTCTTTCATCTGTAGTGATTTATTTGTTTGCCAGCCTGAGGAGTAGGTCTGTGTTACTTTTGAGGCAAAACCACATTGCTTACCCACTGCCAGTGTGCTGTCTACCAGCAGCTTTTGGAGTTACCTTATTTTGCTGACCTGCAAGCTTCAATTGTGGTATTGTAATTGGTACTTGAATGCCAGTCAAGTGTAGCCTCGTAGTATTCATGATAACTTAGTGACCCTATTCATGTCAGCGCTTTATCATAGGCACTTGATCATTGTACAGCTTACATGTTTATCCAAGGAAGCACTAAGTTACTACCACTGTTGACTTTCAATGCAAATACAGGTGAAGGTCTAATGACAGAATTTAAATCTCTGTCAGTGATATTTGTATTACTGAATTTAGACACATTAAAATAATGAAGGTCTTGGAAACAGCTGAAACAGAAATATTTCAGAAGAGAGGGCTGGTAGAGTGGTATAATGCCTTATTTAGTAAATTTTTAAAATACGTAGCAGTTCTGTTAGCCTCTGGGGACTCATACTGAATCCTGATTCCTTGTGATTTTTGCAATGCATTTATGAAATTGCATTTTCTGTGGCTATTATTTAGTTCTGGCACATTGATACTCAGTTTAAGACTGACACAAATGAGAACAGTTGGTCTTCCACTTAAAAATCTCTCCTTTTAAGAAATTCTAAAACTGACTTTGTGTCAAGATCTGCACAACTTGATGATGTCCTTGGTCTGTGTATTACTTACTTTAACTTAATCACTTTGTGCAGTGATTCAGTGTGTTTTGAATCCCTAAGCTTTGCTTAAACAAAAAAATCTAGTTATTGGTAGTGCTTGTATTGAGGCAACTGTATCAATTGCTGAGTTAAGATTGATTTTAATACTGTATTAGTAAAAATTTTTTATTGAATATCAGGAGTAGGTCCAGCATAGTCTTCTGTCCACAGTAGTTCTAATCTTATAGATTTTTTACTTGAGAGATTTGAGATTTTTTGTTTTCAATTACTTAGGGATTTTTCTTTGCTTTGAATTCTATTTTGAGGGTCAAGAACAGTGAATGTAGGTGAAACTTGTAATGTATGTCTGCTAGTTTAGAAAACAAAGTGCATTTAAGGAGTTATAGGTTCACAGAATCAGAGAATGGGTAAAGTTAGGTGGGACCACTGGAGGTGGTCCCTAGTGCATCCCCCCTGCTCAAACAGGCCCTGCTAGAGCACATGGCTCAGGACTGTGTCCAGATAGCCTTGTTAAAACATAAAACCAGAAGTTTTTGTAATAACAATGATGAGGATCTTGTAATACTTGAAAAAGGGCAGTCTAAAGTGTTGCAGCTTGCCAAATGAATTATTTGATTACTGTTGCACAGAGAGAAGTTTATAGCTTGATAGGAATAATTCAAGGCTACTTTATTTGCCCATTTTGCTAAATGTCTGGGATTTTGTTTCATAAACACCTTAAAAAGTAGTAACAAAACCTGATTTATGTTTGTGAAACCTGTAGCTTAGTTTTCTTCTAGGGCTGACATAATATAATAGCAGTGGCCACTGCTTCCATGTTCACAGTAAGTCTTAGCCCATCCCACCCAAACCACACACTGCTCTTGCAAGCAGTGCTGGTGGAGAGAAGAGCTTAGGTTCTCCACCAAGAAGGCTATAGACCAAACTCACCCTTCTATGAGGTATCTCTCACGGATTCTCCAAGAATTAATTGTCATTTCCTGCTTCTATATTCTTGTGTAAACTCCACAGGAGTTTAAATTTGTAACTTTGTAAGTCAGGGAACTAAAGAAAGGATGCGGATCCAAAGGAAGCAAGGCCTTTGTACTTCTGCTTAGTGAGTTATTTTATTTTGTGTGATTCATATTATTTCAAGCAGAGGTTTGTATTGTGTAGCCTCTTGAGGCTGGTGCCTGGCTTGAACCCGGTATGTGTACAATTAACATTAATAGATTTTTGGTTCACATAATGATGATAAATTTAACACTTCAAGAGTAGCCAACTAAAGAGGTAATCCAGCTGGTGTCCAATGTTTCTGATACCAGTTTCTACTATAGGCCTTCCCTCATTCCCACTAGTAAAAATAATTTGTAGTCAGTAGCAGCAGATGGACAAAACCTACTTGCATTTTCCAACTTGCTCATTAGGGAAAAAGAATACTAATTTTTTTGGGATCACTTAGTGTTCAATTGATAGTATTAGCATGCCTTAGTTTTTTAGCATGTGGTCTATCCAGTCATACTACCTTGGTAAGCAGAGCAGATGTTCTTCTTCACAGTTGAAAAACATTCTTAACTGGACTTCATAATGTTGATGTTAGAAGTACAGTTGCTAAGCTTTAGTGATGCTAATTAATATGGAGAATGGGCTGCAAAACAATAACTTGCCTGGCATTCCCTTTTATGTGTTCCAAACCTGTATAGTAAACTGATGCAGAAAGATTACCTCCACAGCCACCCCTAAATGTCAGATAAAAAGGAAACTGACAAAAAGAAAAATAGCTGGCATGGTGAATATCTCCCTCATTCTTTAAAATAATAAGATGGGAAATATAACATTTTAGAAAGAAATCGTGGTGCGTTACTAACCTGGAAAGAGAGATGTCAGGTAGCCTACATTTTAAAAGCACATATTTTAGAGAAGAGGCAGCAGTAGTTAACTTCTTTAATACTGTTTCTTTTCTTACCTGAACAAAAACTACTTTTGAACTCTAGCAGTTTAAAAGAATTTTTTTTTTCCCATATGAATACCTGCCAATAATTTCCAGATCAAGTAAATACTCTTCTGGTTTAAAAAAAAAAAAAAAAAAAAAAAAAAGGTAGGGAGGAAGTGGCATTTTCCAAATGAACTTTATTGACTTTGATGATCTGTTCTTTCTGCTGGCAATTCCCAGTGAGAGAAGCAGCACCTCAGATAATGCTAACAGTGATGTTTGGTTTTAAAATATAAAATAGAATAGAAATAGAAACTGCATTTTTATATCATAGCATATAACCAGAAGAAGTTCTTTATTTCAACTCAGTTCTTCATATTGTTATCATTTTTTGGACACAACTTATAATTTTCTTAGCTTTTCTGGTTTGTTAGCAAGGAAATGTCTTTGTTACTAAAGCAAAAATTGAGATGCCTGAACAGTTGATGAAAATGTATTTATGGTATGGTAAAATGTAAAATGCCAAGACTGCTGAAGTGGCATAGTGGTGAGTTTATCAAGGAAGCTGTTGTGCGAACTGGAGGGTGATGGTCACGCTGGCATCTGATAATGTTCTCTGCCTTCACTTTTTTGGCTGCAGTGGAAGTTACTGTTGCAATGCGAACACAGTGCCCGATGAGTTCAGAAAACAATGCCCTTAAGTAAGTTTTAAAGGAGAATTACTACTCTGTGCCATTTTTCAGTACTCACAGTGTGCTACCAGAGTAATTGTAACCAATTTGACAAAGAAGAAACTACTAATACGTGCTGTTTTAATCTACAGAGTAACAGACTGGCATTTCTAGGAATATAATCTCATTTACTAGAAAAAGTCGAAAAGATCATACAAAGAGACTATCCTTGAAAAATATTTCTGAAATTATATTTATGGTCAAATTTGAGTTAAGCAGACTTTGATCACAATACAGGTAAAATATTTAAAAGCATAGTTTGAAAGCTTTATCCACATAGTTCATTCTAGAAGAATACCAACTGTAAAGTTTCAGAATACAGAGGATTCTCTACCTGTCTTCATTTGCTGTAGTACAGACAATACCTGTAGATTATACAACTGTAGTTAATTTGGGGGAAATTCACCTCTGATGAAATTAAACTCAGTTGTGGATACTTGCTGTTAGTTTTGTGTTAGTGTTTTAATCTATAAAGTGTAAGTGCTTTCTGTAGAAGTGATACTGAACTGCTATAAATATATAATTTTCAGTTCCTAACAAGAGCTTTTAAATGTATTTTGTAGTCTGAAGTACCTTAGTAGCTCAGTGCTGCTTACAGCTATTATTTGGTATATTAGATCTCTGGTTGTCTGATTTTTTTTTTTTT
>VYXC01004591.1:177609-278251 GCA_013397175.1 Platysteira castanea
TTTTTTTTTTTTTTTGGCAACTTAGCGTTGAATCATTTGGCTTCTGGTGTTTAAAGGAGCTGAGCATTGTTCTATAAACGCAGGTTAGAGAAGCTAACCTGCACTTATGTAGAAATGAACATTATTGGTAGCTCATTTGGAAGTTGAGAAATTCAACTTCCAGCCAGTTGTTTAATCACCACTTCACTGGAAGTTGTAAAGCTTCAATAGCAAACAGCAGTAGTAGTTTGCTATACCCTGTATGATATTTGTTATTGGATCTAACATCACTTTTTAAAATGTTGTGCCTGTTATTGCCCTCTCTCCTTACCCTCCCCCAGCCACCAAAAGGACAAATTATATTTTATCTTGTTTGGTAGTACATGGATGTGAAAGGTCACTGTATTTTCTAGAAAGTGTTTGACTGTAGTACTTTCTGACTTTTTGAATAACTCTCTCTTGCTAAATAACTATGTCTTGACAGGTTGTTCTTTGAGATGGTTGCTGTAGATTATGTATGTGGAAGTAATAGTACTCACTAGATTTGATGAGATACAGTGGTGCATATTGTTTTTTCAAATTATTCAGGATCTGATTAAGTGGAAAACTGCTACCTATACATGACTGTAGTAAAATATGAAGGTATATTATGCAGTCCTGGAGAGCTGTATGCTATGGACTGGTATACATAAGCATACATTGAGTAATCTACTGGTTTTAGTGTTTTGTATGCAATTCAAATCAGTGATTTGGGTCTTTCTCTAGCCAATAATCTTTTTGGTCAAAATTGTCAAATGTTTAAGTACTGGTAGGTGTTACAGCTACAGTTTTGAGAAGTATGACTATTAAAAGCTGCTACAGTTTCAGATTTGTCTTAAAACTCTTGAGCTATTTTAACAGTGGCAAATCTGATACCTGGTCTGTCTTTGCTGTACTATCAAGACCTCTTATCACCGTGTAATAAAAAAAGATGCCAATACCTGTGTGGTGATAGTTTGGAAAATAATTAAAATTATAAATATCTTTGTATACCTCAGGGTAACCAGCCCCTTGAGCTGAAAGATAGGGACAGGAAGCAGAATAGATCCCCTGTAATCCAGGAGGAAGTAATTAGTGACCTGCTCTGCCATTTAGGCACTCATAAATCTGAGGGACTGGACAGGATTCATCCACGTGTACTGAGGGAACTGGTGGAAGAGCTCACAAAGCTGCTCTCCATCATCATTTCTGGCTACCCAGGGAAGTCTACTGCAGGCTGGCCAACGTGGCATCCATCTCCAAAAAGGGCCAGAAGAAGGATCTGGGGAGCTACGAGCCTGTCAGCCTGACCTTGGTGTCCAGGAAGGTTATGGAACAGGTTGTCTTGAGTGTGATCACATGGCACGTACAGGAGAGCCAAGGATTCAGGCCCAGCCAGCATGGGTTTAGGAAACCGGGTGACCTACTTCATGCATGAGGGGCAAGGCTGGGGATATTGTCTACCTGGACTTTGGTAAAGCCTTTGTTTCCCACAACATTCTTCTGGAGAAACTGGCTGCTCGTGGGTTGGACAGGTGCACTCTTTGCTGGGTTAACAACTGTCTGGATGGCCAGACCAGAGGCTGGTGGTGAATGGTGTCATATCCAGTTGATGTTTGGTCACAAGTGGTGTTCCCTGGGGCTCAGTGTTGGGGCCAGTTCTGTTTAATGTCTTTACTGATGATGGGGATGAGGGGATCGAGTGCACCTGTAAGTTCACAGATGACACTAAGTTGGATGGGAATGTTGAGCTGGTGGAGGGTAGGAAGGCTCTGCAGAGAGGTCTGGACAGGTTGGATCAATGTACTGAGGCCAGTGCTAGAAGGTTCAACGAGGCCGAGTGCTGAGGCCTGCACTTCAATCACAACAACCTCGTGCAACACTGAAGGCTTGGGAAAAAGTGTCTGGAAAGCTGCCCAATAGAAAAGGACCTGGGGGTGTTTTTTGACAGCTGACTGAACATGAGCCAGCTGTGCCCAGGTGGCCAGGAAGGCCAATGGCATCCTGGCCTGGATCAGCAATATTGTGGCCAGCAGGACCCAGGGCAGTGACTGTCCCCCTGTACCCAGCACTGATGAGGTCACATCTCAAGTGCTATATCCAGTTTTGTGCCCCTCACTACAGGAAGGACATTGAGGTGCTGGAGCATGTCTAGAAAAGGGCAGCAGGGCTGGTGAAGGGTCTGGAGCACAAGTCTTGTTAGGAATGGCTGAGGTAGCTGGTAGTGTTTAGCCTGGAGAACAGGAGGCTCAGGGGAGACCTTACCAATGTCTACAACTGCCTGAAAGGAGGGTGTTGTCCTTATCCCCAGGCAGCTGATGACAGGACGAGAGAACATAGCCTCAACCTGTGCCGGGGGGGTTTAGGTTGGATATCAGGAAAAATTTCATCATGGAAAAGGTTGTTAAACATGGGAATGGACTACCCAGAGAGGTGGTGGAGTCACCATCCCTGGAGTGTTCAGGAAAAGACTGGACGAGGCACTTAGTGCCATACTCTAGTTGAGAAAGTTGTGATTGGTCAAAGGTTGGACTTGATGAACTAAGAGTTCTTTTCCAATCTAAACGATTCTGTGATTTTTGAATGACTGCCTTATGCTAAGAGTTGAATTGATAGCTACAGGTTTTGCAACTGTCTTCTGTGTCAGAGATGTCAAGGTGAAGAATGCCCCAGTACTCCCTAGGTCTACTTAGAGTAACTAAAGAATAATTTAAAAAAACCCTGGTCTTCTCTGACTTTGATAAATATTCTGGAATTATTTTTTCTTTTTCAGATGTGATTTCTAAGGGCAGATGTGAACTGAGCTGCTACTATGTAGCTAAGCTATAAATACTCGTAATAACTTTTAAAAAAGAGTGGTTTATGGAGACAACTTGCATATTGCTAAATGAAATCTTTGAAGTGTAAGCTTAGGTCTGAAGTTTGTTTGAAAAAATATATTTTGGAAATGCTGCCTTTTCTCATAAATTAAAGTGAAATCAGTGTTCTGTGATATGAAATCATGTGTTGTGTGATACTAAATTAAGGTAATACTGTGATTTTCTTGTGTATTACCTGCACTTCTAGCAGTTATGAAAATGAGCACTGATTTTAGGACACGAGCATGTTATTTATCTCTTTCTTCTCTCAGGCAGAGCTGTTGTCTCTTGTTTTCTCAAAAAATATGCAGTGAAGACAATGAAATACTAGTGTTTTCCAGGGTTAATTTCCAAATGGCAGTAGGGAACATGGAAGCAATATTCAAAAGTACAGCTGAGAAGCTATTAATTTATCCAATTTTTTAATATTTGGAATAGGAGATGAAGCAGGAGTAGTAGATTGAATGGCTTGGAATTGAGGGAACAGGGATGGGTCTTTGATTAGAAAACTGCTCAGAGCAGAGTATTTCCTCTAAAGCTACCCTGGGTCTTTGGCAGGGAGTTTTTCCTGTCTACAAAATTAAAATGCTTTGCTCATCTTGTCATTATTCATTATAGTTTTTGCCTGTTTTGGGAACGACTATGTAGTAGATGATCACTGCTTAGTTCAGGGAGCTCTCTTGCCTAAAGCACACATACACAAGTGTAGCGGATTTGGGCAAACTGCATTCCCTGGGCTGCTGCCTATTTTGTGTGGTTGAGAAATGTTTCACATGTACTGAAACAGGCATGTATTATCCTTCCACAGTCAGCCTTTGTGACGTGCTTTTTCAATTCAGCATACCCCATAAAACTGGGAGGCTTTGCATTGCTTTAGAAAAGAAGATTAATGCTGGTTAGGAGGATGATATTAATTTGAGATGAGAAGAATAATTTTAGCTACTCGGTGAGAAAGTGAAGATGACATAATCCTTGAGTAAAGAAACTAAATAAGACTAGCTGCAAGGACTATTTTTTTTTTTTTGATGACTGCAAGCACTGCAAGCACTGTAGATGAGGCTAAACTATTTTCACATCTGGATGTGACATTTCCACTAATTTGTCAGAGAGATTTGCTTTGAGTATTTAAAACTTGTGTAATCTTACTCTTAGTGCTGCATATTTACTGATTTATGGAAAAATGGTTCAGGTGTTCTGGAAAATGTGGGAGAATTTTTTTTCTTTAAGGAAACACTGAAATATTCTTAATAATTAAATTTTTACTGACAAGTTATTACAGTGCTTCCAGAAATACTAGCATCAGAAGTGCTTGCAGAGAGCACCTGAGGAATAGAATGTGAAGGAAGAAGTAACTTGAGCAGTCTACAGACTTCTGTTTTTCTGGGTCATATTCCTCTTATTTTGAGGCAAAGTAGCTGTAGAGTCTCAATTCCAAATAGACTCTGGGTTTACGAACAAGGTTTGCATTTAATTATGTTGGAAAATGATGTTTGGGGCAGGGCTGGGAAAATCTTTTATTAGAAAACTACCTGTGTCAGTGTAGATAAACAAGTTTTAAAATTCAATTCCTGTAAGCATTTGAATTTCACATTTGGAAATTGTTTTTGTCTACTTCTGCAAATAATTGTTAATTCAAGTGAATGCAGATTCACGAGCAAGGCCGAAGGCAGTCAGCTCTGAAACTTACGTTATTCCTTGTGGTTTTTTTCAATCTGGCAATAGTCAATCCATAGTTAATGTAAAAGCAACGATTTTACATTAAAAGTAATCTGAGTTCGTGTAGGAAGGTATCATTTCTGGGGACAACGTCCCCCTCTGCTCTTTTTTTTTTTTAAGCTGTAGACTGTGACTGGAATACAGATGAGTTCTTTGTAAAAAACCATATTGATGAGAATGTAAAATAAAAGCAAAAAAACAAGTGAGGTTTGCTGACTCTTTAAGTCCTTCCATGGCAGAACAAAATTAAATTACTAATTCTGTGTGGGGAAGAAATCTGGTATTAAGTTTGGTATTCAACATCTGTTTAGTATATATCTCACCACTTAGCTGGATGTTATGCCGATTCATTTGTCTAGAAGAATGTGATTCAAATTTAAAAGTTAAAATATTGCAGTGTGTTGAAGCAGACTTCTCCCCGCCGTTGTTCTACTTACATTTTATTTCACCAGCTTAGAGGCTGAGCAGGAGATGTGTCTGAGTTTTGACTTGCATGCAGCTTAATAGTCTTTTCAGCCTTTCAACTGCCTGTAGCATGAGTGCACATGTTTTTTAAGAATGCGCACATTATCCACTTTGGTTTTGTTCAGCAATTTCTCAGTAAATGGAAAGCTTGCAGAATGGGTGAGAATTATACTGTTTTACTAATTCTTAGCATATACTGAGAGAAAAAACTGTACATATATTCCCTGTTTTGCATACACCTTTGGAATGATTTCCTTTCTTCCAAAAGCTAAGGTGCTTCTTTAAAACGTGAAGTGTTCAGCCCTGACAAATTATAGTCCAGAAACCCTGGGCATACAGTGATGATGAAATACCGATCAGTTTGCTTAATTCTTCTGTTATTTCTGCTCGATCTCCTAGACGTTGGAGAACTTAATTTTAATCAGAAGCAGGTGCATAACCACATTTAAAATACACAATGTTTGCTATTAATAAATGAGTTAAGTATGGAGAACTATAAGAATGTTTTGCTGCTGCGAACAAATCATCTATCAATATTCATTATGGAAGGATAGGACTGAACTATATGTGAGAGTGAAAATGAGCAAGCCTTTGGTATCTCGTAGCTGGTGTGAATCCAGGAAGTCTTCATACAGAGATCCTGAAAATTTACATTATACATAATTTCCCATTGACCCCTCTGTATTTTGACTACTGATCTTCTCATCTCTGTCACAGCAGATTTTTTTTTTTAACGTGCCTTGCATTATTCAGCTCTTTTTACCTCGTGTTTAAATGGCAAGAAAGATCCTTTGGCATTTGACAAATAAATTTGTTTATGATGCTTATTTAGATTAACTTACTTTTATTCAAGTTCTTATATTTAACATTGTTAAAATAACTTCTTCAACATTCTTCAAGTTCTCCATGATGAAGAATCCCTTAAATCACTGTAAGTTAAGCAGTTATACATAATTTTTATATTTCAATGTAGGTCTTTTAGTTTTTGTGTTACTTTGTGGCATTTATAAATTACTGTTTTGGTAAGTGCTCAGCTCTGTGTGGTTAGGTATCTTGAGTGCACTAGCTAGAAGCAGGATGTTAGCCTGTGTGAGTGTGGTATTAGTGAAAGTGAAAATGTTGGTTATGCCGTGTGTGTTGTTTGTTACATGCAACAATTATTCCTTAATGGTACCAATTCCAGCTTTGGTCGGCCAGGAGTTGAATGCTACTGTCAACATGACAGTGGAGCTGCAGTAATCCAACTTCAGTTCCTGATTAATGAGGTTAGTAAAATGATTTATGTGTAATTCAGAGAAGATATGGAGCATATTTTCTATAATTTTTCATTAAGCAAGCATTAAAATTAGGTAATATAAGTGATGTAGCATGAATAGCAAACAGTAATAACAATTATAAATAAATAAACTTTTTTATTTTTGGAAAATGCTTAACTAGCTGCTGAAAATATGTTTGTCTCTAGAGTACTCTTCTGCTATAAGCAAGAACTAGGAGTATTTTTTTGTGTCCTTCAACATTGCAAATTATTTCTGAAAGTGGTGAAGTACTTTTCCAATAGTACTACCAGTTTCAGTAGGTAGTTAATTTTATTTTAATAGAGTTACTGTCTTAGACATGAACTGGATAATGTTGCCTCAGTTTCAGATGTGTGTTTCTAGGGATTTAGCAGCTGAGATCTGACAGCAGTGCTGTTCTTGAGCTAGCTAGGGATGGGTTTCTAGAGGGACCTCCCTAGCTTTCTCAGCACACAGATATTAGCAGTTGAGTTCATTGCTTGATTTCTCTACAGAGATCAGCATGAGGAAACTGATGAGCACACACTGGGAAAAGCTTCTCCACAACCTCTCAGTGTAGCACTGAACCAAATATGAGTGAGCTGAGCAACATATGATCACATCAGTTATTCCTACTACTTAAAACTTATCTGTGCTAAGGTGTTGATGCACATGCTTACACATTTTTTTCATCCTGGTAATAAATATGTAATTTATTTCCACTGTGATGATACACTGTTCCGGGTTATGAAAACAAATTGACTAAAACGTTTTCTTTTTCATAGGGAGCTCTTGTGAGTGCCTTGGCTGATGACACCTTACACCTGTGGAACTTGCGCCAGAAGAGACCTGCGATACTTCATTCACTCAAATTTAACCGGGAACGGTAGGGATTGGGTTATTATTGCACTGCCCCTTAGCATCACACTACGTGCTATTGTGGGATCAGATTTTATTAATGCAGTCCAAGTCATACCTTGGTACGTAACTGAAACTGGGCTTACACTGGGTTTGAATTTCAATCTGTTACGGCCCAAAGTAGTTGTGAATAGACACACTAGTGACCTAAACTGAGATGCCTTTTCTATCTCTTTATGTATTGCATTGCTGAACATCAATTTTCATGTCTTAAAAATGTGGAGGGATAAAATACTTTGAATTCTTCTCTGTGTGCCTTCAGAGGAATTTTGGAACAAGAGGAAGTGTGCGCACCAGTAAGACAACAGGAAAACTAGTTCAATTTTTTACCTGGAGTTTTTTCTCCCTGGATGGCAAAGCAGAATTCTGCAGTGTTAGAGCTCTTGCTTATGTCAGAGTAGCTGAAAACTTGCATTTTGACTAGAAATTTTTATACTCAAGTAATAGAATTGTAAGCAAGCTAGAGAGATATTTAAGATTAATTTCTTTCTAAAAGTCAGTTGACTGTATTTCTGAAAAACATGTCCTTTTTTAAAAAAAAGCAAGTATTCCTTCCCTTTTAGGAAGTATTCCATCTTTTCCAGTATATATAAAGTCTCAGCTGGAATGCCATGTTTGCTTTTGAACAGTATGCATTAGAGATGGATTGCCTGGGGAGCTCAAAGCATACTAGCAAGAACACGGAATAATCTGTGACTTGTATCTCTTTTGAATAGGGCAGGAGGTAATAAACTTTAAGTAATGGGTAGCAATAGAAAAAGTTAAATACTTATGTAATACCTTCTAATGTAGTGTCATGCAAATCTGTTGTAAATTGGCTTAGAGTTTTAGATGTATGAGTAATTTTGGTTAAGCAAAGTGAAAATTTTAAACTATTCTTTTTCGGTAAATGTGATGATATTGGTAGCAAAACCTGTCACAGGGAGTTGAGTGGGGGTAGAAAGGAGTCTCGGTCACTGATGTTGCTTTAGTGGTTAAATTGGTTACTAATCCTGTCTCGCTAAGATAGGTAATGAGAGCACCACAGCCACCATGAGTGGCATAAGCATAGCTTGAGACAAGGGCTTACTCTTCCAGCAATTTTAATTTTAAAGTATCTATTATAATAACATATGAAAGTAGCCAGAACACTCAAGATTCCCAGATCTGTACATTGTCATAGCCACTTAGGTCATGCTGGGTGACTGTTAACTGTTTTCAAATATTTTGTTTTTCTTTTGTTTTTTCTTTCTGTTTTCTTTTTGTTTATAAAATAAAACTTTATAAAATAACAGGTAATTTCATTCTCAGAGAAATATTTTGATTTGAACTTGAACTGCAAAAAATTCACTGTTGAATAATTCTAAGTAGGGACCTTTGTAACACTCAGTTCTTAGTAATTCGTTATACCTAATACTTTCAATATCTTATATGAATCTGAAGTAAATTTTCTTAAGTCAATTTTATGCTGTATATTAAGTTTATTGAGGAGAGTGTTCATGAATAAAATGGGGTCTTCTCTGTGACAACTCACCCTTAAGAGACAGGAAGTACCTAAGGTTCACAAGTGCTCATTTGTTGAAGGGAATGTCAAAAGTCAAAGGGTCCACAAACAATCAAAGTTTTATTGGTAAATTACACACTTGGCATGGAAATGGGCATATTAGTCCCTGACCTACTATACAGTCACATGGCAATGGGTTTTGAATAAAGGGGTAGGGTGAAAGGGAGTAGAGGAATTAAAGGGGGAGGGATGAACTATAAAAAAAAGTGAAAGAAAAAAAGAAAAGAGAGAGAGAAGTTAAAGAGGGGAATGAATTAAAGGAAAAGAGAAAAAGAGAGGGAAAAAAGCAGTAAAGAAAGGAGAACAGAAGGATGCTGGAACAACTGCTGATCTATTTTTGTCTAGCTGATGGACTGTCAGTCCTGGTTTCAGCATTGATCCAGCTGCCTTGGTCTGGCTGATGAGATGTCCAGGATCCTGGGGGTGCTGCCCAGGCTTGGGGGAGTACCTTTTTATGGGCAGGTTTCTCCACCCCAAAGATAGGCTTCTTGCTTTTTATGTAAATTAGTTATGCACAGTCTGTTCTTTCAGGCCTTTCTGGAAATGGGTCAGAGGGTTTTGGGAGTCTTTGGTGGTTCTAATCCCACCTTACAGTCCATGTCTACTTCCTGCCACTCATTCCTGCACTCACATTGTACTGTGGTGTGTTTTTTCTAAACGAGAAGTGCTTCTCTATCTCCCCCTGGCCCCCCTTCTCCAGACAAAACTTGTTCTTTCACATGGTGTGTTAATACTAATAGTTCTTGGTTTTACCAACAATTCTTGTGTGTTAGTAATAACAGTCCTTGGCTGGCTCCACAGCCATCCGGTTATCTGTGTTTGAGACATACACATCAGCCCCTTTCCTTCTGGGAATCAAGAGCTCGAAAAGATCTCACTGTGAACTGCTGCTTGAAGGGTTGTTAGAGGGTGGGCTTTAATACACATTAGCCTCTTATAATCAGGAGCTCAAAAAGGTCTCACTTTGGACCACTGTTTATAGGATAGCAAGAGAGTGGGCTTTAGTTGTAGTAATTTTCCATCCTGGCCAATTTGGTAACTTTCTTTGAATGTTCAACAACAAAAATACTATTCTACTTGGGTTGTTATTCAGACAAGAAAACGAAATTTCCAAGGCTGTTTGTTAAAAACTGGTGTTCATTAGACACCTGTTAGTTCCTGGGAACAGACAGTGTTCCTGATAAGCTCAAGGGGAGTTTAGTCCAAGTGCAGCTCCTCAAGGCCGGGGCGTAATGAGCATTTCTCAGATCAGAGAAATCAGTGTTCTGAGTGGCAGAGGCATGCAGCACCACAACCCATACCACGACCAAAGTCAGCTTCTCTCAGCCACTACGTTCTCAAGTCACAAGCACAAAGTTGTTATAAACCTAATTATTAAAAAATTTAAAGTACTTTTTATTGTGGGATTAAGATCTGTTCATAAGGGTAACTAACTTCTCAAACAGGACTTATTTAAAGTATTTTGTATACTACAACACAGCCTTGTAACTGCCTTCTCTAATGATAATTTGTAAGTTTGTGAAGGGAGATTAGATATCTTGGAACTCTTATTATATGACTGAAGCAATGATTCTAGTGGCATCAGTATTTGCTCTAGGACTCTGTTGAGGCTAAGGTTTAAAGTGATATAACTGATTGGGTTTACCTGGCAGTGTGTTGACATGGCAGAAAAGCAGTATTTGTGTCCTGTTTAACAGGAGTTGAACTTCACCATGTCACAGGCAAAGTTTTATTCAGATTTTGTTTCTAAATAACAATTTCATATATAAGGTTTAGATTTGAACTAAAAGGTAGTCTTTTGCATAGAAAGCTAACTGTAGCGGTTAGCTACCCAGATGAAAGGATTTTCTTAGTCTTGAAAACTATTCTTTAACCGTGATTAAAAAAATGAATTAAAAAAGTAAGTGATAAGGCTATGACTTCATTAATTAATTCTGTAGTCTTCTGGCACTGCCTTTTAACAGCTCTGCCTAATTCCCTTCTTTTAGTCATGTGGAAGAACTATTGCCCAATGTTTAACAACTCAGTTTCTAGGTTTCATATTTTTTTATCCTGTTGGTAATTAAATTTGGCTACCTCACTTTCAGGTGTTTTAAACGTCTTAAGGTACAAACCCCAGAGCTAGCTTGTTTATAAATGCTTGTGTCGTGTGTTTAAGTATTTTGTAAACTTACCTGAAAATTTGAGTTTTAAATCTGTAAATTATTTCAGAATGCAGTCTCTGGTATATGACAGGAAAGTCGTGTGAATTCTTGCGTTTCTACTCACGACTTTTAAGAACAGGGAGTGGTGAAAAAGAGCTGATTCATTTTAATATAATTCTATGTCATTACAGGCTATGCTCTGATACATGGAAAATGTCTTTGGGTAACTTGCATCATCTTAGATTTAAGCAAAACATTTCTTTAAAAGCAGTGGCCAAGAGTCCTGAAAGATGTCGCTTTCTGTTGAATCATTAAATTAGTTGAGAATCTATAAATAGCAAACTGACCATTAATGGATTCGTAGCTCCTGACTGCCTTTTATAGCGGTGATGGTTAGTAATTTGAAGCAAGTCTTCTGAAGCAGGGATTGGTGAGGTTTTAGTTGTATAACAAATCAGTTCGCTGAAAAGACTGACAGATGTCAAAAGCTCAGTGCAAAACAAGCTAGTTCAGGTTTTTTAGCCTTTTGTTTGCTTCATTCATGGGGGTTTTGCAGCTGCTTTATATTCTAGTTACCAAAACAGAGCTAGGAGATAGTAAACCAATGTCATGCTTGGCCACTGTTCCTTGACTGTGGCAAACAGTGTGTAGGGGCCAGGACAAAAATGCATAATGATGGCAGGCAGTTGGTTGTGTGACTCGTCATGCAAGTTAAAAGTATCTAAATACTGCCTCTTTTCAGAAAGCATAGTTCAGTGTGTGAATGTAGTATCTCAGGTTTCGTACTTGTCTCAGATGTCTTCAGTGGATCACTATCTAGTTCCTTTATCATCTACGTATCTATGTATAAGTATCTTAAAGATTCTTGTGTGTTAACAAGTAATGCAAGATTCACGTCAAGTTTGCTCTAACTCAGTAATAAATATCAGTGTTACACTAGGCTAGCTCTGAAATAAGTGTAGTTAACACATTTTATTAGAGTAAATATTGAAAGCATGTTGTGAGATAGATACATATATACATACATATATATGTACCTAATCTGGCTTTAGTTTCCTGCCATGCAGGAACTGTTAAACTTGGTGCTGATCTAAGGTGTGAAAGGTCAAACATGCATCACTAAACAGCCAGGGACTTTCACAGATCCTGTTTGAGAGGGTGGGGTGACAGACTAACTTGATTAAAAAAAAAAAAAAAAGAAGAAAGGAAAAAAAAGAAAAAGTAGCATGGGATGACAAATCTGAGACCCCTTTGCCAGCCAAAGCAAACCAGCTTTGTATGCAAGTATGAAAAATTTGTTTCATTATCCAAGATTTTCATCCTTCCTGAGCTGACATTCCCTGTTCTAGTGCCAAAAGAAAGTTTTTCTTTATGTAAGTCACAAAGCAAGAATGGCATAAAAATAGAACTGAGTGTTTTGTGCAAGTACTCTGCATATCGATCTTTGAATGCCTTGATAGCAGTTTAATTTTTAATATGTCAACTTCCGTGCTGTGGGATTTAAATAGTTTTCCTCAACATGAAACTGCATAATTCAGAGTTACAAAATTATGCTTAAAATATCTTTGGCTTTGTATCCTGCTGTAAACAGCAACTTTAGCATTGTGTTTGAAGCACTGTCTACAGAGAGTGGAAAATCCCGCTTGTATTTACTTATTATTAATAAGACTTTAAACTTCTTCCAGCATGTATGTTGCCTTGTTAGATGCAGTAACTTTGTAATGAGCCTGTGCCTTAGCAGACTTGGCAGTTTTCTTTCACCTTGAATTTATAAACTGACCAATTCTGCCACTTTGTGGATAGCAGAAGGACATACAGGTTGTCTTGCCTGTGAGAGCAGGTGGTGATAGATATTGTTTATGGCATTTTGGTTCATTTTTCACACATAACTAAGTTTTTGGTTTGGGGTTTGTTCTTGGTCTTTTGGGGTTTTTTTCCCCACTTTTTAAAGTGACATTCTTCAGAGTGAGAGGAAATGATCACTGTGTCTGCTTGCCTTGATGGTGTCATGTAAAGCCTTTTATCTAGTGAGCTTAAAATTTTAACTCAGTGGTGAATCACTAGGGGATGTAATTAGAAGGATTTTGATTTTGTTTCAAGAAACTAGCAGAAGAAAATTAACTTACTGACTGTCTGGATTTGTCATATATGTGAATGTTTCTTTCACAAGGATCAAATTCCTTTGAAAAATGTTTCCTTGAGGCCATGCATGCATGCAGAGCTCCACATGTCAGTGTGGCTGATGGAACTGCAGTTGGATCAGTTGCCTTCTGCTGCCTTTACCACTGAAGCAGAACCAAAATGCTGAGTCCTGTCACTCAGAAATTTCAAATTTCTGAGAAATGGTTTTTAAATTGCCTCAGTTGCCCTGTTAGCTGTTTCTTTCACACTGACTTTCACAGTGATATGAGGCATGTAATGGCCAACTGCCACTTTCTTGGGCAGAATTTGACCTCTAGTCTTTCAGTTCTGCCTAGATGACAGACTTCTCCATTAGTGATAGGAATAATTTTGCTATCTCCTGTGGGAGGGATACATCTCTGACATGGCCTTTTCTTTTTTTTTTTTCCTGTTAGAGTTTGTGACTTTCCATGTGCCTTTCAAGGCAACTGATTCAAAAACTAAGAGAATCTTTCAGTATTGGAAAAATTTACACAAAACACTCAAAATCCAAAACTTCTTACTGCTGCTGAAA
The DNA here is from genome assembly GCA_013397175.1 of Platysteira castanea. Lineage (NCBI taxonomy): Eukaryota > Metazoa > Chordata > Aves > Passeriformes > Platysteira > Platysteira castanea. Next base: position 191,220 of record VYXC01004591.1, read on the forward strand.
TACTCTGCAGTCTGTATTTGTGAACTCCTCCTGTCTGATATGCCAGTGGTCTGGTTGCTTTTTGTGTCATCCCAAGGTACTTACTCTGACACATGCTTACTCCATCATGACACCACTGGTGTCTACCACTACTCAGATACTGAACATAGGTACTTCTCAGCTGCCTTAAGAGGCAGCCATTCAAGTCAATATATTTAGGGAATCACCATTTGGAGTGCTGTTATGGGATATAAATGTAATGGAGGTACCTGCTTCAGTTCCTGTGATGTACTGCATTTACCCACGTGTTCTTTTGGTGGGACATTTTTGGGATGCATTGAAAAGGATTTCTTCGTCTGCATATGGCTTCTGGTCTTTGAAGCCTTTTTTTGTACAAGTGGATGTTTTAAGCTTATTGAAGTTATCAGATGTGGAAAAAGACCCTTTTGCAGCAGTCAGGCAGTATCAAAGCCACTGCCTCTTTCCATCAGTATGTCATTTTGACACCGACTTTTGACTTTTTAAGCCCATGGAAGACTTTAACAAGAGTCTGTGGATGAGGAGTCTACACTACCCTCAGAATTAAACTTCTCATCTTCTGAATTTTACATGGTGCTATCTCATACGTGAAAGGTTGAGGATAAAGGTGTGCAAAATGCAGCTTTGATAGCTTAATCTTTTGCTTTTATTTTGTTGATACAATAATGATCTGAGTAGCTAGTGTACTTACAGTAACTGCAGACCTATAATGATAGCCTGAAGCACTAGAAATATTTTAGTGACTTAACAATAAAACTTGTTATCAGTGTTTGTCATACTTCAAAGTATTTGTCATTGTGCTTTGTTAAAGCAGTGAAAAATTCTGAAGAATGTCTAATGCTTCATAATGCAGTAGACAAGGAAAAGGTGAAGATGAATTTAGAAGGATTTCTGCTGTCATAATAATACTGTCAAGTTAACAACCTGCCAGTTTTCCTTAATATTTCCTCTTAAAAAACTAATTCTTTGACTTACATATTAATTTAATAAGCTGTCTTCTTTAATATTACTGTAATTAAATTCCCGTAGGGAGTATTATCACTTGCTATATTAATTGTTTTGATATATGTTGTGAAACAGCAACAGTTAAGATTTTTTTTTAATAGCTTTGACAGATTATAAGAAAAGATACATGCTCTTCAGTTAAGAAAAGGAATCCTTTCAGCAGGTTTACAAACCACTTATTGAAGATTCTCCTGTCATTGCTAAGACTCTCCCATAAGCAATATCCTAAATTATATTTTAATTAGTGTAAGAACAATAAATATTTTACCATTGTTTTCCCCTGCGGGTGTGTCACTTGCTTTTCTGTATATCATTTTGTTTTCTTGAACTATTGGTTCAACTCTTATAAATTCATTTTGCAAGAGAGAAAAATTTTGGTTTTGTATTTTTTTTGAGGGGTGGCGAAGGAGTAGCTTTGCAAATATGTATGCAGTGAAGAGGAAGATTTTATGCTTACAGTAAATTACAGATACAGGAGAATTTAAAACTACCCTGACTGCTTTGGGGTTGTATAACAGTACCTCATTTTAGTGATGATGTTAGTTTATACTAAAATCTTACTGTAGATTTCAGATTGAAAAAATAAATCTCCTAAAAGCATTTTTTTTTCTATAAAGGGTTCTTTATCTTTGTGAAGATATGGGAAAGTGAAGTATTTGAAATGACATGCTGTGCCCAGTACTGGTTTATGCTAAAAGTTTGGTCTGTTTCACAAAATGTACTACACTTACTGAGGGAGCTGAAATTGCCTTGGAGACAACATAAGGAATCTGTTCTGCCATGAAAGAACTGCCTGCAAAAGCCTGCTTTCTGTGACTGCTGGCTCAGACAATCCCAGGCTGTCTCTCTAGATGCACAAAACTGGACTACTTTAAATCATAGATGCTTCTTTTTTAGTATTTTTGGGCAGAATAGCTTGCTACAGGAGAGAAATATGGCAGTCTGCTTTTGACTGCTACATTGTTTTCGGGCAGTTGGGGTTTGTGTGCAAGAAAGACTAGTACAAAATTTGTTCATCTGTAGTCTTTTTCATGTGTTCCCAACAATTGACTGTATTTTCCACTTTTGTGTATATATCCATTTGTGGGTAGGGAAAGAGGGGGAAGAGTGCTGGAGTTGTAGAAATGGCTAGAACATTATATGGCCAATTCTGCTTCTGTTGATCCTAAAATACATTATGGATGAAGTATATTATAATCTTGTGGCAAAAAGATAGGTTTCTGAAAGAAAAATCTGCATTTTTCAGGAAAACAAAAAAACAAAAAAAAAAGCTGTCCATGGCCAAGTGTCAAATAAGCAAGTAATGCATCACTACCAAGAAGACTCTAACTTCTTGTTTCCATCCTCCAAAAGGAGTTCGAATCCCTTCAATTATCAGTCCAATTCCCAGCAAAGCAGACAAGGCTGCTGGGCATTCAGATGGTCATAGCTTCACTGATTTTTAGTTTTTAAGAGGGCTGAAACACTTCTAAAGTAATGTGAAGCCTTCATCAGTGAGGAGAGCAGCTCCTTGTGAAGTGCATGAACTTTAATGTTGGAAATATTATTCTGTAAATTGTTAAAATAAATGCAGTTATCTGAAATGAGTCATTCAGTCAAAATATAGTTGAGTTTCTGAAAGCTCGAAGACATAGTTTTTTTTATTAAGAAAATAAAAAAAATGGTAAACATTTTTTATTTACAAATGGAGTAACATTTACTACATTCAGGGAGAAATGTTGGTTCTTACAGCAGGATCAGCATGCCATTCCTTTTGGGTTTGACTAATTGTTCTGTGAAATAAAAGATCTAGAATATTTATTAGTGTATAGAACAATCATACGAGACTGATTGTAGAAGAATGGTAAAATACTTTGAAGAATAAGGTTAAGAACTGTTACGTGCCTATACTTTGCAATTTGGAAGTCTTTTCAACCTCCTGCCTTTGAGAGTTTGTAAATATTTTGTGAGAGTATTTGTTCTGTTCTTTAACTGTTGTCATGGAATCACTTCATTGTTTGCTAACTCTTGACAAAATTAACCTCAGTTGCACAAAGGACACACTAAATTGAATATGCCTGCATATTCAAGAAGAGTATCAAGAATATTGAGGAGCTGGGCACTTCTTTAAATGTTTCCCTTGTGCTGCAGTAGTCAAAGCTGAAGTCCCAACTTTTATTTTTGCCCACTATAAATGATGTGAAATAGATTGGTTTTCATAACGAAAGTGTTGGACAATTGTAATTAACAATATTAACATGCTAATCAAGACAAGCCTACAACCCTGCTACTGATTATTTTTTCTGGCTGCTGAGCCATGATCTTGGATCCAGCTGATCTTGTTGCCAGCTGCTTCTGGCATGTGAAATTCTGGCACAAAAAGCCGCTGTGGTGCTGCAGAGTGCTGAAGGTTTATGTTTATGCTGTATCTTTATATACAGTAACTGCCTGCCTGGGAAGAATGTCTACCAATGTATGTGATTTAGCTTCCCATTACAATATTTTTTTTCAAGGATGCTGGGTATACACAGGTCTTCAACCTCTGGTGTTTGCAGATGAGTGTGCTCAGTTAAATGTGTTACAACCTCTATCACTTCAGTGAGTTGGAAGAACATTTTAAGTCATGTATATAGTGTTTTTTTCCTGTCAAACATCAATTAAAACAGTTAGTGCAGCCTTTTGACAGAAGTGTTGAAGGACAAGAAATTGAGTTGGAAAGCAAATAGATGAAATACTTGCTTGAGCAAAGTGCATTTCCTGGTTAGGCAGAAATAAGTGAAAAAACCCCAAATGGTACACTTCTGAATCCAGGCAGTATCACTATAGAAGCCTTAACTTTTGAAACCTACAGTGCAAATTAACATCTCTTCAGCCACAGCAATTTCTCTCTTTGCTGCTGTTAGCCTTTCCTTTCAGCTCAAGTTGGTGTGCATATACAGCATCTAATGCAAAGGATCTAAAGCTCTTCTTTGCGTAAATACTTAACAGGCTTGTGAAGTCATGCATGGCTTTGGCAATAGGCAACCCAATTGGGAGGAAACAAGAACAAAAAAAAAATTGTAAAGCTAAGGATTAGAGCCGACAGAACAAATTCTTTTTGAATAATTGTTTTACCTTATCACTGAAGCATTTCTGAAACCCCAAGTTTGATAGCAAAGTAATTTGGCAATTTCTTTCAATGTCAGACCCTGTCAGATTAAAATGGTTTAGAGTTTCCAGAAAGTTTCTAGACTCCAATTTCGAGTTGGCATTCTGTCAGTTTGTACAGACATTATTTCCTTATCTTGAAGAAATGGTCAACAATAATCAGGACCATAGGGGGCAGAAATAATCAGGTTTTCAAATGTTAGTATTTGTGCTGGAGCTACAGTCAAAGAGGAGTCCTCTGCTGGTACATACAATTGTTACCTTTTGAGTCTTGTGCAGGTACTCCCTTCTAGCAGAAGAAAAAACTGTAAGGCAGAAAATTAAAACATGATTGAAGTAAAGTAACAGCCTGAAATTTAAACTACTTTTAAAATTACTTTTATCATTCTTTAGGTATGTTCGAAGGTTTGCTCTTTAGGGGTTAATTTGGATTACATGTAAACTTACTTTTCTTGAGTTTTATCTTTTATCTTTGTTTCCTTACTTGAGACCAGCTTTATCTGCATATGACAACTTCTAAAATCCTTTGTTGTTTAAAACTGGAAGGTAGATAGGTTCCAAAAGGAGATTTATAGACTATAGGAGTATTGTATTTCAAGTTCAATGTGGCAGCAATCTTGATCAAATACATTCAGGATGATAATTTTTAAAGGTGGCTGGATTTTTTTTTCTTTATTTGAATGATTTATGAGTTTTAGAATACCTTGCTTTCTATTTTTTCGTTTAGGCTGAGGTTCTGCATTTTCTGTTCATATCTTACTTTGGTCATGTACTGGCTTTTCTACTCCACCTCAAACTTATCTTATATCTTCCTGTTTGCCTGTTGCCTTATTTCTACCTTATGGCAGCATAGACCTTGCAGTGTAGGATATCAAAAAGACATTTCTTTAATTTCTTTTTGGTGGCTTTCTCTTTCAGGATAACCTTTTGTCATCTGCCTTTCCAAAGCAAATGGCTGTATGTGGGCACCGAAAGAGGAAACATTCACATTGTCAATGTGGAATCATTTACTCTCTCAGGCTATGTCATCATGTGGAATAAAGCCATTGAACTGTGAGTTTAACCAAGCGTTGTCTGTGAAGGGGAGGGAGCAGGCGTGTCTCAGATGTTGTTAACATCAGTTGCAGAAGTATCGTTGTTATTCAGAGTGGCCTCCATATTCATCTTACTGCACTACATACACTGTCTAAGTACATTGTCATGTAAATACTTTTCATCTGCAAGACTGTGAAGTGCTAATGTTAATATATTTCTGCCTATTAGCAGTATTTTATCATAGTTCTTGGGATAGACATGGAAATAGACAAAATAGACAACATAGAAATAATGTAAAAATCATGATGTGTGGTGATAAAATAGAAGAAAAAATAATATATATTAAAATATGGTGTGGCTGGTACTTGGACAGACATGTCACTTCTACAGTTTGGGATTAAAGACCAAAGTGTAAAGATAGCCATTTTTTTAAGAGGGTTGATGTATTCTAAATTGAAAATGACTTTCTGAAATGCAAATTAAAATAAGTCTACTCCGAGAGCAGAATACATTTTATAGCTATTGTCGTTTCTTCTCCTTTTTTTAATGTTAAAATTGTATGTACAAATACCATGGTTTGTGGGGGAAAAGATGTAGTTGTATGCTGCTCTTCCTGTGCTGGTGTTTTGTGCCCAGTATGTCTTCTTTCAAAATTACACGAAGTCCATCACTTGCCAACAGGTGTTGAAGCAAACACAGCTCTTTACCAGAAGATTAACCCATCTTCTTCAGCAGCAAGAAGTCAACATAAAATGTTAATTCTGTGTTCTTGTAGCAATGGCCATCTTGAGCAATACATTAATAATGGCAAAGCCTGTTTTCCAGTGTAAAAGTAAACATTTTATCCAAGAGTGTCAATTTTGTAACAACAGATGTTAAGATAAAATTTTTAAAGCTAATAGTAATTTTTTTGTTCATAGGCAGTAAATAAGTCTTTCCTTAAGACAGAAACTACGTATCTCTGAATAGACACAGGATTTATGGACTTGAAGATAAAAGTAACTCCATTTTGAAATGTCACAACTTTCTTACATGGAGTCTGTATCTGCAGAGTCTGTGTTACTTCCAATCGTTTTGAGATGCCGTTTAGGGCAGGGGACAATTTTTTAAAATGGAAATATTTCTTTTTTAGGTCATCCAAATCTCACCCAGGACCTGTTGTCCACATTAGTGACAATCCAATGGATGAAGGAAAGGTAGGATATGTTTAAAGACTCTTCAATACATTATTTTCAAAGCAAGACTGTTTTAAAGTATAGATACCACTACTATTTAAGGAAGGATTAAGTATATGAGGACAACAAAGGTTTAGGCCCTGAAAGTAGTACAAGGCAATGTACAGACATGACTGTGGACACATTACTGGAATAATTCATCTTGTAATCAGAAACATTTGAAAACACAGATGAAAATTCTTAGCTGCAAAAGTTCTGGAAATAAAAGCAAAGTGTTTTACTTATGGTGATAAAAATTAAGATGTTACCAAAAAACCACTAGTCATAACTAGAGTGCTGAAAGTGTGATGGAAATTAATTCCACTTTATCATGCTCTTGGGTGTTATATAAATAAACGTTTTAAAGTTGTGAAATAGTGTATTTATATAGAATACCATGTACTTTGTCTTTACATTAACTAATCTGAGAGAGAGATTTTGTGAAATTTGACATCTAACTCATATTCACATTTAGGCAATTTATTATAATCACTAGGTGCTGTCTGGTAATGAAACTGGGCTACAGAACAACAAGATATTTTAGAAAAGTAAACCAAAATATGTGAGAAAGATCTATGTATTAGACTTGCCTTTTCATCCTTATGAGATAGTATTAACAATCATAATAATCGTCTGTTCATCTTGACAAAAAGTTTTTACAGTACACGTTCTTGAAGACAGGAGACAGGAACCTTTGTCCTGTGACATACCATTTTGCTTACTAGTGTTCTACACATGCGGGAGAAATATTTTTTGTCTACGTTGTGGTTTTCGTGTCAGCAGTAGATTAAATTGTAGAGAGGGAATGATCTTGTTGTCTTAGCAGTGGTTTGAAAGTTTTAGCTAGTTAGCAGCTTGTATCCTGAACACCTGAGGTTTTAGTCCAGCAGAGAATTTAATGAGTAGAGGTTTTTTCATTAGTGTGAAGTTCACTGCAGTAAGTGCATAACTAATGGATTTCTCTGTAGAATTAGGTTTGAATCACATTCTAGGCTTAGGGATTCTGGAATATGAAGCTATTGTAATATCAGAAAACACAAACGATCAATTTATTTTGATGTGTTCCAGCCCACATCTAATTATTTTCAATTAAAGTTTAAAAATTACTGGTTTCATTTATCAGGCGATTAATCAGTGTTTTGAAATCTGATCTTACACTTTTCTCATAAGAAAAACATTGCTGAAAACATTGCAGTGCAGTTGCAAAAACCCCCTGTGTACTCACTTTTAAAATTTGTTCATGCTTTTAGCTTTCTAATCACAGTGGTTTTTCTAATGTTTTAAGTTAAAATAGAAAAGTTATAATATATGGCATATGATAGGCAAGATAAAATAATAGTACATGGAAAAAATTGAACATTCACTTCTACTAGATCAAACATATCTAATATTTATGGTATTTTAGTGCTGTATAGCACTAAAAGAGATGATATATATTCTTTGTAAGCTTGTAGGAGATCTGTTGTTTTGGTACTGGAAACAACTGAACATGCTGAAAAGACTGTCCGGGCAAAACGTCTAGGTATGGCAATAGATTGTTGCTGCTGCCTTATGTTGGCCTTGGGGTTTGTTTTTTTTTCCATTAAGAAAATTAGCACTTAAGATAGGAGAGAAAAACACTTAGATACTCAACAATGTGTTAGACCAAGTACTATGAGCAATTTGAGTCTTCATTACCTGCAGAAGAAGTTTAATCTTGCTTCTTGCAAAAAGATTATTTGGGAAATTATCTAGTTTGATTTATCTAGCTCTCCTCCTATGAACAAATAATGTTTCTGGTGTTCCTTCAGCCAGTTATCTCAATTGTGATTAACATCTGGAGAAAGCTCATAGTACATAGTTTCTTTATAGACAATGAACTCTTACTGAGAACTTCAAGGGGGGAATATTGTATTCTTCCAGCAAATTTAAGCAGAATTATTCCAGTGAGGATAATACTCAATAAAGTTTTCTTTTTCAACATCCCTCATTTTCACTCAGGATGGGCTACCCATAGCAAGGTTTAGTGTTGGTCTTTCTGGAGCTCAAAATGATTTCCAAGGAATCTTCAGGAGGATGCTTTCATTTTCATCTGATTTTGCATGAATGTCCATTATATTTTCTGGAACTTAAGGAGAATTAAGTTCAAAGTAAACCTTTCTAACATTGAGGCCTTCACCTCTTTAATTTTTGTTTTTATGACTACTTACAGTTACTACACGTAGTGTTATGCTGCATATCTTTTGGGAAAAGAAGTTCAGGCATTGCAAATGATACCATTGCTTTTCCTTATAAAGAATTAATGCATCTTCTTATTAATGCAGCTTCTGATTGGCTTTGAATCTGGAACGGTGGTATTATGGGACCTGAAGTCAAAGAAGGCAGATTACAGATACACACATGATGAGGTAACATTTTTCATCTACATTGCTTACTCTGAGGATATAATTCACTACTCTAATAGTGATTTTTATTATTTTTTAATCTCCTGCTTCTGTGACCAGTGGATCAATAAGTAGGTCTCTTTGAAATTGCAAGTACTGGAAATTGTCTCTTAAAGAGCAGTGGGACTTGGATAATAAACTTCAGACCGAATAACTTCACTGATAAGTTTGTGAAGTAATGAATGGTGGCATGGATTGGATTTTTTCATTAAGCTTTTAGATCTTTGTTAAGGGCTTACACTGAAACAAGATGGTTTAGCAATTTCTGTAATTTGGAATCTTTCACGTATTCTAAGAACTGTGAGAGGAAAGGGCAGGGGAAGAAACTACTGAATAAATAGTCTCACTACAATATTTCTCTAAACACCTTTTCTCTGTAGAATAAGATCAAGATTAATTCTTTGTAATAAGACTGGGGAATGTTTAAAAAAAACAATTGCATTAAGTGACATTCATTTCTTTAAAATTTGATTCTCAAGAGAAAAGACTTTTTGAAAGACTGAGATTAAGAAAAATCATTCAGCATCATGTGCAAGTTGATGTATTCCATTTAAAATAGTATTAAATTGGTCTCGAATGCATATTGTTGATTGTAAAATGGCTTTGTCATTATTCAGTACCAGCTTTAGGGTTTTTTGGGGGGTAGGGCGGCAGGGTTGTTGGGGTTTTTTTGGTGGCAGTTCTGGCTCAGTACTTGTACTTGTGTGTGTTCTACCAATCAAGAGTTTGCTTGAAGGGGGAGTCTCTGAAGTAGTCTAAGCCTTTGATCATCAAAAATATCCATATAAGCCCCAAAGTATGTTATCCAAAGAACAATTTGTCTCTCTTCCGCTTTCATTGCATGAACCTAATTAATTCCCTTTGTCATTTTTTTCATAAATTTACTCTTGTCTTCATCGTATTTTTCTTCCTATACCTCTTACTCGTCATGTTCTTCTCTAACTTTTTTAACCATTCTATTTTATCTTCTGTTTTATAAAACAGAAACACAGCAGCATAGTATATATGAAGATGTGCCCACATCTAGATTTATCATGTGGAATAATTATCTTTGGACTTGTTTTCTTTTTCTCTTGATCTTAATATTTGATTAGCCTTTTGATGCTGCAGGTGTAAAGCAGATGCTTCCTTGGAACAACCCACTATAAAGCTAAAGACTCATTCTTCAGGTGTTACTTGTCAGGTCAAAGTCCTGACATTTAGGCATCATTTTGCATTGACATAGTTGGACAGTAAAAATTTAAGTCTTTCTGCAGTTTTTTGTTGAAATCCTGATTTTTACTTTGAATGTGGTTTTGTACTGTCAGCAGACTCTACCATCTTAATATTGTTGTTCCAATTTTCCAAGTTGCTTATGAATAAACTGAGCAGTATAGATCCCTGAGAATCTCTCCCATTTATCTTCATCCATGAACTAATCAATTGGTGCCAGCCTGTCATTATTCTACATTACGTTACTTCCTTAACCAGTTATTTATTTGTTCAAAAGTATCTGGTCTGATTAGTTTTAGTTTCCTTTGAGATAGGTTGTTGAAGGACTTTGAAAATTTTGTAGACAGGTTAAGTGGTGTTTCCATGAGCTATGTGCCTGGTACCATTCTTGGAGGTTTGTTTGACTATAATTACCTCTCATAAAAAGCATGTTGACTGCTTCCATATTGTCAGTTAACTCTGTTCTTTATTGAAATTTTGTTGCAGTTTCTAGAAACTTAGCTAAGGTAGACACCATGCTGCTTATTCTGTTGGGTTTTTTTAAAATTTTGTTATCCATTAAAAATTGACTAAATATCTGTCTCAATACTTTTTGGAACCAATTCTGACTTGGGAGGCTGCAGAGATCAGTGAATAGTTCAGATGTTATATCTCTGATTTTCTTTGTGATTTAGAAGTGAATGCATCTAGGCGTTCAGTTTGGGTTTTTTGATTGCAGAAGAGATAACCTCAGGTTAGACCCTTGGTAAAGAAATGTGCTTATCATAACTTGGGAATGGTTAGGAAGGGAAGAGAAAAAAATGATGATCTGGTGCTGTTGTGGTTTCCTTGCTCATGAGAGTGTGCACAAAGAAGACTCAGAGGAACACTGGAACAGTGCCTTGTCTGAGGAGATCTCCTCTGTCTCTGGTTAGTGTGAGGCAGAGCAAAGAAAGTTCTTGGCCATTTTGTTTCCTTCTAACAAACTACATAAATTTGGATATTTCTGTGCACAGAATCTTTCTAGCTGGTTTCTTGTTGACTTCGTGGTTTCATGGCATTGTCAGAGAGCTTCTTTTATGCACTGACTGGAAGGGCTGTATTCCATCATGAGCATGTGTGCCAACCTACCCTTAAGGGACAGGAAGCATCTAATGTCACAACATGCTTCACCTCTTCTCTCACAGAGGGTAATGCATGTGACATTCTGCCCTGTAGCAGGAGCAAGATTTTAAGCCTCAGGATTTATACCACTGGTTCTCCGCTTGTTCTTGATGAGAGCTCTTCTGAGTGTGGAGTTGACAACCAGTAAGGACAGAGCTACTTAGTCCAATCTTGTCACACTTGCCATCTTAGTGCTAGGCTTCCTCAGGCATCATGAGCAGGGTGGACAGGACACTGATACCATATAGAATGTTTGCTAGGAACTTTGCCATTGGATTGGTTTCCTCCTCTCTCATCACTTTGTAGCTGTTGTTATTCCTAAATGTTACATTATTCTTAAAGCATGTAACTTGAAGGTCTGTGCAGTTTATCAATTGATGCAACTTTCTTAACTCAGAACTTCGGATGTGTGCAGGGATCCAAATGTCATCCTTTGTTCCTTAGCAGAGGAAGATCATAATAAGGGTCAAAATCCCTGTGTGTCCAGAGGTTTGTGGAAAGATACCTGTTATTTCCTGAGGGAAGAAGTTGCATCCAATTACATGGTTTTGTAGCTTCCTGCTTGGTTTCATTTCAAATGTCCTGACCTTTAGGAGGCGGCTTTCTTGAAGCAAATTCCTGTGTTGTGGTAGGGCAGTCTCATTTGTTGCCTGAAAGCCAGGTTAATGGAACACTGTCCACACTTTCTTTCTGTCTGAACATATGTGCCTTCCCAGCATCCTGGTCTGATAGCTGCAGCATTAGGACACTCATCCAAGGACAGGAGCAGGTGAGTAACATTAATCATGGCTGGGGGACACAGCTCTAGGTCATGATTAGGGTTGGTGCTGATTGCTGGCATATTCTTCCCTCCACAGCATTCTAGTTACAGGAAAATTCAGCGAGTATAGTTATAATTTGTACTTGATCTTTTTATGTTATGAATTAAATCCTGAACTTAAAGTAGTGTATATTTTTTATTATTAGAGTAATATCTTGAATATTTAGAATTAGTTAGCATAATGCACAAATGTAGCATTCTTTTTCAGAGCATTTGGAGGAAATTATTTGTACGTAGTGGAACTGCAGCTGTGAATTCACTTTTGTTTAGAAAATTTCTTTGAAACCATTTTTTCAAAACATCCTTTTTGTCTTGGGCAGGCTCAATGAAAAAGTAAGACTAAATTCCTTTTGCACCATTCTTAAGCCTTTTATATGCAGACATCAGGGATTTAAGGAAAGTAAGCTGTGCATTTGTAATGTGAAATGCAGTTTATATTGCAGTCATTTCCCAACCCATATGTTCATGAAAGAAATAAAACGAATTTCTCAACTATTAGTTTTTTCCTAAAAAAACCATCCCAAATCCTTCAACTGTAGCTTCTGAAAAGTGAAGCTTGTTTTATAATCAAGTCCCTTCTTCAAGTAGTATTTTGTTTGTTCTGATGCCGAGTAGGCTTTGACAGCATTAACTATAATGCATTATAAATTACTATTTTTAGACTCAGTGTTCTGGTACATGGTTGAGTGCAAGAGATTATTTTAGAGCATTAAAAACATGTCAAAGTAGCTTCTTGGAATTAGGAGGACAGGGGAAAGAGAAACAGCCTTGATATGTGACTCGCTAGAAACCAAAGTGTGTCAGCATATTTCATTTCATTGAAACAATCTTCATGATGTATTGTCATTTAAGTCTCAGAAGCTACAATTTTTTTGTTTTCTTCCTTTAGCAGCATTTTGTCCCCTTCCTTAGGTTGTTGACAAGAGAGTTAGCATAGGTACTCCCAAGTTTTCTTTGTGTATTTTGGTGAACCTTTGAAAGAGGAGTCAGTGTCATCATCCATTCACATTTAAGCGAAAATGCTGCCCACGTCCATGGAAATTAAAGGAGTGTCATAACAAGACTGTGAAATCTGGATAGGACATGGTAAATAACCAGTCTGGTTTGCAGAATAATCATGGACTTTGCCAGTCATGCACAGTGTATTTCAAGCTCAATTAATGTCACAAGAGAGTAGAGGATCATTGAGAAATCCAAAGAATTATGAAAGGACTTATCAATGTCTCTGGTGCATTCCATATTTGCAGTAGTCTAAATTTGGTGTTAGAAAACTGGATTAAAAAAATTCTCTTGAAAACAGTGTAAACTGCTTAAATTAATAACTTCTGTAATTTCATTACATGAAATCCTCCATCTACTGTTCTGGTTTTGGCTGGAATAGGTTTAATTTTCTTTCTAGTAGCTGGCACAGTGCTGTGTGTTTAGATTCACTATTAATAACTTTGATAACACACTAATGTTTTAGTTGTGCTGAGTAGTTCTTTTTATTGCAATTATTAAACTGTTCTTACCTCAACCCATGAGCTGTACATCTTCTCAGATTCTCCCTCACATCCTACTGGTGAGTGAGCAGCTGTGTGGTGCCTGGCTGCTGGCTGGGGTTAAACCATGAGAGATGAGAAGAGTGGTCCCAGACTGTTCCAAATATCATATACATGTAATCAGCTGTAGGGCTTAAATAAGCCTGTAGGAATTCAAAAGAATCGGATTTTTTGTATTAGTGTTTAATGAATTGAAATAGCTAAATTCTCTTGGTGGAAAAATACCATCAAAACTTGAGTCATTTTTGGTGGACTTGTCTCTTAAATTATAAGGTTGCATTTAAATTATTTATTTTTGTACCTCTTAAAAGAACCAAGAACTAATAGTAATTTCTAGGGATACTGACAACCTACTGCATCAGTAAAAATGAATTTCATAAAATATTTTTAGATATCCATTAATCTCTTGAAAAGCTAGTGATCTACTTAAGGTATTTCTGTAGGAGACTTGCATATAAATGCTTTTTTTTCCTCAGAATTTTTCTGTTTATTTGTGATTGCATTTTACAGTCCTCTGTAAGTCTCCCTGAGTTAACTGCTGCAATTGCTGCAAGAATGTTTCCTTCTTAAAAGAAAGTAAATTTACCTTATTTGCAGGCAGCACAGAAGTTATTTTTCCACATGGGATAATCTTTCTGGAGCAGATGGTGAATTGATTTTGCATTTGTGTACAGCCTGTCTTCACATAAAACTCAGGGATAGTTTCTACAATTTCTAATAAAGTTTTGGCATATGTGCTGGAATGGGGCTATAGTGCTGTTAGTCAAAAAAGTAAAATTCAATTCCCTCCCCCCGACCCCCCAAAAAAAAGTATGTAACTGTCTCAAAGTTTTGAAACAAACTTCCTTAGAGTTCAGAACAGGTACCTTAAATTTGAATTACAGTAAAAGGGATAGTAGGAATACTTCTAATAAGAAACCTTTAGTTGTTATTAATTAAATATAAAGATTTATCTAGACAAAGTGGGTTGCTTTTTTATTAGATTTCTCTCTGTGTAAGTTCCTGTACAGTTTCCCTGTGTTTGGTTCATGTTTGTAAATGGAAGGAGTCAGAATGGTAGTGAGGTCAGGACTTGGTTTACCTGTGCAGACAACTCTCCTTATGGATACAAATGCCTTGTACCTTAAATATAGCAACCATCCTCTGTGGTACTTGGGTATGGTCTTGTTATAAGGGGTTACTTTCTGGTCCCATATGACCAGAAAATATTTGAGAGACAGTTAAATCTGCACCAGCTGATATAAGCATACTGCTGTGTTATGCTACCAAAAAGAAAACATGAAGTTTTAATCATGATGAGAGTTAAGATTAAAACTGAGAGTTTTATTCTACATTGGTAAGTTTTGTAAGCAAAGTATTGGAATAAAAATATATTACTCCTAGGGGCTCTTTAGTGACTTAGAAGATTTTTATAGATTTGCATTCTCAGTGGATTTTGCTTGATTTTTCTATTTTATGCTTTCCTTCAAATTCCAGCACTACTATTTGCCCTGGAAAAAATGTCAAAATTTTTTTGCTCTTGTATTTTGAGATGATTCAGATATCAGTTTTGTTTTGGTGATTGAGACTGTTGGTAGTCAACAACTAGTGCTATCAGCTAACTAGTACTGCTTCAGGTTATTTTGCTTTTTCCATTATAATTGTCTTGTCACTAGGCCAGCTTGTTGTGTACCTTGAGATAGTGCTGGAGCTACTTACGGAGTTGGTTTTATTTTTTAGGCTTACAAGAATTTCTGAATAGTGTGGTAGCAAAGGATATTGCTCTATACAAAAGTTTATCATACCCAGCACACAGAATTGTTAGTTGGATTATTTTAAAAAAACATAGATCATGCATTTCAGTGACATTTAAAAAGCTATTTAGCTGCATTACTAAATATAACAAGAGACTCTAAAGAGACTAAACCTAGACAGTAAACAGCCATATAGGCAAAAGGCTCGCTGTTCTCTTTCAGAGTTTTTTTTTCAACCTTCCATGTTCCCTCCAGAAGGTGAGAGCAGTCATCCTTTTCCTTTGTGCTCATATCTTAAGGATTAGTGCTGTTTCAACAGTAATAGGTTGTTGCATTTTCCTCCTCTTGACATTCTTTTTTCAAGAAAAGCAAGTAATCATTTCTCAGATTTATTCTTCCTTCCTTCTGTAAAACTTGCTTTCTTACTGGTTCTTATGTCCTATTTCTACATAAATGTGGATCAAACTGTTCCATTTACACTATGGGCTGCTTACTGTTGTCAGGGTTAGACTTCGTATAGGAGATTATGTAAAATGTACTGATTATATTGTATTGCTAAGCATGCTGTAGACATTTATTTTCTCAGTGACAAGAGCTTTTTAAAATGCAACCTTCTCTTTACTAATAGAGTCTGCACTCTCAAACTTGTTGATCCCTTGCTTTATTTGGTATAATGTTGGTAAATAAAAACGAATTTTCAATATTTATGCAAGATTTCTTTTTTAATACCATTTGTTGCTAAATAAAAATTTATTTGACAGAATGAGCAAGACTATTTCACTTGGACACTAGGAGACATCATGTGAGGCATGTAGGTTTCTGAGCTACATGTGTAGATGTGATATTGGTACACAGAATCTGTCTTCTAACAAATTCTGTAGTGATTCCACACTTCACAGGGAACAATATTAAATTTCACTAAGAAATCCCAAACTTAGTCTGTAGTTTACGTATATCCAGTCTTCTATTAATTTAAATTGGAGAAATTATTATCAGAGACTCCAGGCTCATGTAGTATAGCTATTTTCCTCTGTCATTTAAGCTCTGGATTCTCCCAATCAGTTTGCTGGAAACTGTCTTGTGTCTCTGTATAACTTCATGAAAGATGAAGACCTGATCTGTGTATACTCAGTTTGAGCAAAGCTCCCTTGGATCTGTCTTGAGATGTGCTCTTCACCCAGTAATTACTGCTTAAGCTTTCATTGCTGGTTACAATTCTCTACTGCTCACACCACCAGGTTTCCTCACAGAGGAAATCCCTAGGTCCCTGAAGAGCTGGAGTGAGTGTAAGCCCGGCTTACAGACAGAATTACTGCTGAGGCTATCCACTCAAAAGATGGTACTGTGAAGCCCATGAGCTTTCACTTACTCAGCACCTGCTTTTCTAGCTGACCCAGAGTAATGCCTTTATCATAAAATCTACCTTTTCAGTAATACCAAAGAAACTGCGAGTTTCTTGCAGTTAATAATTTCTTTTGCACGTTCTGGGTAGTAGAGAAATACTTTGAGGTTTCATTGTTTACTGATATTTTCATGCTATAACTAAAATTCCCTTGAACTTCACATAATGGTTTCATAATGTCTCCTAGTACTAATAGAGATGCTGGAAACAGAAATGGCACCAATCTTTTCGTGCTAGTTAATATTTTTGCCTTATTTTTATTCTTTGCATCATTATTTATGTTCCTCTTGCCTGAAGGCAACAACTAGATTTTATTTATCTGGCTGTTTTCTGCAGATTTCATGTGGCATGCTGTAATCGTTCCATTCCTAATTTTAGGAATATAGAGATGATTTTGTATTTGTGGAAAGATTTACTAGTAGATCTGCATGCTTTCCTGAACTTCAAAGCTGCCATTGCAATATTAGAGCATCCAGGCTAATACTTTGCTTTCGTCATCATAATTTCAAAGAAGGCTTGTTACTTCATTTCTCGTTTTATGGAAGTTTTGAGCCAGTGCTTGTCTCTTGTGCATATCCACATAGACATCTCAAAATGATATGTAATACTTGAACTTACTAATCTCATCCCATGTTTTTTGGATGGACAGTATGTTTTTCCCAATAGTGAAAAGTTTTGGTTAGCAAAGCTTAAATAAGTGCTTGCAGTTATTCTCTTCATGCTACCCTGCATGGAAAAACACATCAATCCTATGCTGAAGAGGATGGATTTCCCCCCTTCCCCCTAAACATGTCACTACAGTGGAGACAGTATTTTTGATGGCTAAAATGTATCTGAAAGTACTACTTACATACAGAAAACTTGCCATGGGTAAATTAGGACATAATAAGATAGGTATTGTTTAATTAGTAATTTCTCTGATTGGCTTCGGCTGTTTAATGTCATTGAGGAAGGTAAGAATAAAATGATGATAAGATACACGACTTATGCTGCTCTGCTTTTTCTTGCTTAGGCTATCCACTCTGTGGCTTGGCATCACGAGGGAAAACAATTCATTTGTAGTCACT
Organism: Platysteira castanea; assembly: GCA_013397175.1. Lineage (NCBI taxonomy): Eukaryota > Metazoa > Chordata > Aves > Passeriformes > Platysteira > Platysteira castanea. Next base: position 208,959 of record VYXC01004591.1, read on the forward strand.
CAGATGGTACCCTGACCATATGGAATGTAAAATCTCCTACCAAACCATTCCAGACAATCACTCCACATGGTAAGATGAAAATGGATACTCACTGCACTTGACAGCTCTTAAAACATAGAGAACTTGTTTTTAATAGAAGTGTGGTTTGCAAAAAACAAGAATTAAAAGTGCACTTTCAATGCAGTAAAAAACTTTCTCTGTCATACCAGTTTCTCATAGATTTCGCTTGAAAAAGAAAAATCTTTATGAAATAAGAAGCCAAATTAGTCCAGCTTTCTCTAAATCTCTAAACTTCAAGCTTGCCTTTCATCCAATGGCACTGATCTCAAAGTTAACTAAGGCATATTTTGCAGGGCTTGCTTTTTGCTTGACATTACAATCCCATGTATTGTTTAAAATGCATATAAGCAAGCACCTGTTTTATGTATAAATGTGTAGATTACCACATAAATTCTCAGAAAGGTTTGTAACAGAGTAAGACTAGCATCTGGTAAGATGCTCCCACTTGTGGGGTCTTGCATTAATGTTAATGTAGGAAATTATCATTACATGTTGTTCTTCTCTGAACTATGCTGCTGCTCTTCAAATAAGTTCTACACAAATGCCAGGCTTACACAGTGTTCATGTCTCTATGTCATGTCTTAGCAACTTATTTACTTTATTCTTAAGCGTGGATATATCAGTGAGAATAATTGCACAGTTGAGGGAGAGCGGGCTTTTCATGCTCAATTGAAGTCTTAGCCCTGAAGGATAATACTCAGGATAAACCTCACTTTATTTGTAAGCTGACCAATTTTAATTGCAAAAGGGTAGACACAACATAAATTTTAAATCTCCTAGAGCTACTTAAAACAGCACTTTAGGGGAGAATTGTGTATTTGAAAACAGATATTCCATAGCAGTCGGGTTTAGAGTTGTTTTTTTCCTAAGCATTCTAAGTTGGTATGCCGAGAGCTTTAACAAGTTTTTAATTATATTATTCCAAGGCGTACTCTATAACTGTCAAAGTTGTTGAATATATGTTTGTGTGAATGTTGTACTTCTCAAGCTGCACAGCGAATTTCGTTACTTGCCATAATGTTATGGAACTGCAAGATTAACACAAGAAAATCATTTACTTTAGGAAAGCAGCTGAAGGATGGAAAGAAGCCAGAACCCTGCAAACCTATCCTTAAGGTGGAATATAAAACAACAAGAGCTGGGTAAGACTTGTTTTGGATGCAACATGAACATATGTAATACTGCAACATTCTGGGAATGGACTTTGTTTCCCAGTTTTTGCGATGCCCATTCTGGTGGTACAGCTTTGTTTTAGTTTTGATAAATCAGATGTTGATGAATAAACTTCAAAAACTTGTATGAAAGAATTACTGTATACAAACCAAAGATGCTGTTAATGCATTATCTATGTACTTCTTTCATGCTGCTAAAAGTTATGTGCATTTTTGCTCAATTTTTTGAGAGTTCTAAAGAAAAAAAGCTGATAAAGCACAGAAGACACCAAAACACAGACATGATAAATTGAACTTTGACAAATAGTGGCCCAAATAGAATATTCTAAATTTTGAATACATGTTCCTCCCCCCTAAAATGTTATTAACAGAAATTTTTTCTACTAGAGTGCAGTAATTTATGCAGTTAAGTGTGCCTAATTATGCACATTGAGAATTTAACAAAGCAGTAATCGCAGCAAGAGGTTCAGATGGAATTACAGTATCTAGAGTAGCATGTTTTGTTACCAAGACTGCAATTAGGGCTGATGGATTTCATGAACTGTGTGGAATTTCTTTTATTTGTGGTTCTAAAGTGCTTTAAAGTGTTTGAGTAAAAAGTGCAGTATAAAGATAAAATATTCATGGAAATCTGTTCAGCTATTTGCAAAAGCTGATTTTTTTTTCTTTTTTTTTTCTTTTTTTTTTTGGGGGGGGGGGTTTTCTTTTTTATTTGGGGGGGTTTGTGTATGATTTTAATTTGCTTTCCAGGCATTCAAATCTTTACAGGATAGTTACCTAAATGATGCAATATAGTATGTATTGATATACTCATAATATCACTGGTTTTAGGTATTTTTATTTTTTGCTGAAAGTGAGGTAAATAGAAACTTAAAACGGTAGCTAGCTCCCAGTTTTATAAAAATCTATCATCATCTGAAAAGCCACGTTTTTACTTGCAGAAGTCTACATCTGTCTGCACAGTCCTTTCTCTAAAAGGATAACTGAAATACAAACGCTGATCTAAAGAGAGATAATCAAAAAATCTCAGCTTCAGCAAGTTACAGTTTCTGCAATCAAAAGCCTTCTTTTATGAATAGTCATTCTGAAGGAGAAGATTAGTTTGGAGCTTGTTCTTTGACATTATAGTATTACAATGTGAAAACTAGTTGACTTTTCACACAGTTTAAAGAGGAGCTTATTCTAGTATAATTTCTAAGAATTCTTGGGGGTTTTGGGAGGCTACTTTTCCTAGTGTTGGGCTTTTTTTTTCTGTTGCATCTCATTTTCTGGTGTTTATCCAAATTGAATGTTTTGATACATTTCAATTTACTGTTCTCTCTGTTTTCTATCTTCAGTGCACTGTTAAATCTACAATTGTTGATAACTCTTCCTGAACTTTAATTAAGAAAGGGGAAAAAAACCCCACAACAAATAAAACCCAACCAGTCTGCACTGTGGTGGTGAAGCAGTGCACTGGAAATCTCCATTCATTTACTGACATGTGTACTTTGGTGTGCACTTCAATTTTCAGTTTCATTTGTAACCTGGTAAGAATTTTAAGGCAAGACAGAACTACCTTTCAATACCTAAAATGTTGATAGATTTTCTATTTACCATTTGGAATTGGTTAAGTATGAGCAAGAAAAGGTTTTAACTTTTACCTAAAGTGCTGTCATTTCTTATTCATGGCTTAATTTCTGTAGCACAGAGAATCATTTCTGGACATGACAATTTTTCAGGCTACTGAAACAATGTAAGAAACATATTGATAAACTTTTTTCTATAGCAGTTCACTATAGCTGTTCTTCAAAAATAAAAAAAAAAAAGAAGAAAATAAAACAAGGCAATAAAACTTACATATAAGAGATACTATTTAATGCATATTTAAGTTATATTTCAAGTCTTTATTATGTAAAAATGTTCACTATTACCATGCTCTATTTTGAACATCTCTATCACCCCTTTTTTGTTTCTCCCTTATCTATCTAGAGTGCACAAAGATCTAGGTTTTTTTCAGTCTATCCTCCAGTGGAGAACATTTCATTCATATGATCTTAACTGGGTTTTTGGTTTTTTTACTGCTTCTAATTCTAATAAGCTGTTTTTGGAGAAAAGGGGTTCAGAACCACCCAAAAAGAAGGAACATAACTGATGGCAACCTATATTATGGGCTATACACACTATTCTTTTACTGTTGCAGCTATTATTAATTCCTTCTTTTCTTTTCCTGCATTATGTTTTCCATATTGTAAAACTAGGGTCAGGACAACAGAAGGACTTGAGACCTTTTCTGGGTTTTATGTGCTACCTGTTTATTTTCGAACTATGGGGGGGTTTCTGTTTTTTGTTTGGTTGGTTTGGTTCTTAAGTCTACTGCAAATAGTGCAAAAAGTGAAGTATCCACAGCCTTAAATAACAAGGGTATGTCTGTAGCTTTATTTCTGGGAGAATGTATATGGAAAGGGTACTATTGATGAATAAGGAGTGAAGAAGATTTCATTCTTGGTATATTCCTTGTGCAAACTGGCATAATTTTGCAATCTCAGAGCATAATGTCATTGTACTACAGCCATTTTTCTTTTAAAATACTCCGTCTTTTTGTGAAGCACTGAATTTCAAAGAGCTTCTTGAAATAGTTCCCATATTGCCTTTTATGCATACTTTTTCTGTCTGAAGTGAATGCAGAGAAGCTCTTGAGCTTCCTCATGCCATTCCCTCCCCCTCCAGATTCAGTCCTTCCTGACACCCCTTTCCTCCCCTCCAGGTTCAGTACCTTACAGTGTTTACTCTGGTTGATACTAGGATTATGGTAAAATCGCCCCTGTCTAATAGAAATTAGAGCTCAAAAGTCTCCATGTAAAACATAATCCAGAAGGGTTTTGTCTTGGTAGCTGATGCAGCTGTTGTTGACTGAGCAGTGGCTCTTAGCAAGATGGTTGTGTGTAATTGGGACCCAGAGGTTACGTTAGTGATGGTGTCTCCTACTAAGTAAAAGTTTTTGATCTGTTCATTTAGTTTGAATAGTACTATTTTCTTGTCTGAGCTTGTTGGTTTAAAACCACACTTCTCAAAATCAATTTGTAGTTTTATCTTCACTACGACTTCAGGACTTCCAGAATTAGGGTAAACTAACTCTTGAAGTCTTTTCCATCTTTATACTAGGATTAACTTCTCAACAGATTTACTCATGGTTTGAAAAGTAGGCCAGATGGTACCAATGACCTGTATATACCATTCTCTCATACATCTGGATTGTCAGAAACTGGCTCACATTTGACAGTTTACCTCTAAAATTGACCAGAAACATCATCCTGGTTTGTGAGCCACTCAACTCTCATTGGTATTATATTTTCATACGTTGCAACACCTAATCCTGTGTTTTCCGAGGTTTTTTTCAATGACCCATTGTCTCCTTTTATAGTGAATTTCCCATAGTATTCTCCAAGTAATTTTACATACCTAACCGATGAGGAAATTCATGTAAGGGGCTTCCTTGCAGACCTGCTGAACAGAACAGTTTCAGAGAATCTCTGTATTGAGCAGCTGCTAAAAATGTTACATAGCAATTCTCTAAGATCTGAACCCTGGATTTTTAAAATGTCTTCCATTGTTTCAGGTAGGTAAAACGTAATTCCCAAAGTTGAATCAGTCTCATCTATTATGTAAAGTTCCAATCTTTCAAGTTACGTATTTCTAATAACAGTTATGTGTACTAACCTTTTCATATGTATCATGGTGGAAGGACAACACTTTAATTAGAAAATGTACAGTCTGTGTTCATGGTAAATCCATGGTTTTGTGAAAATATGAAAAATTCAGACACAAACTTGTAGTGGTCTTTCTGGCAAACTCAATTCAGCTTTAATCTTTGATTCATTTATGAAAAATCTGTGTGACAGCTCAGCGTGCTCTTCCATTCCTTGCTTCTAAAGGATACAGTCTCCAGCAAGCCTGCCCAAAGCAGTTTGATTACCTTGAGAAATAAAACCAGGAGAAACCAACATACAATTGTCACTGTGATGTATGAAAATTAAAAACTGAAATACGTTACTTTGTTATTGTCAGTTGATCTCAGTAAATCTGCAGATCTCGTAATTACTTCAAATTGTCCTGACAGCATTATTGTTTTAAAAAACCTGATTATTTCTATGGACAAAAAACCACTGCAATAAATCATTCCAACACCATGAAACCACACCAGTATTTTTCTCTTCACTGACGTCCTGAAAAATGTCAGACTAAGTTCAAGTGTGTAACTTTCTTGAAATTACTTCATGAACCTGACTGTAAAAGATTGTGTGAAGATTCAATACGAAGAGCTGAGATTAAATGAAGACTCAGAGAAGACTTAATCCTTTTCTAGAAATATGCTCTGGGCTACTGTTGAACACAGGATATTGAACTGGATGGACCTGTGGCCTGATTTATAGCCATTTCTTTAAGGTCTCTTCCTAACCAGCTGTACTCTTTGATCCTATAAAATCTTTGGTCACAGGTCTTTCTGGAAGATCCAGGAGACTGTGAAATAGTTGTAGAATCTGGAAGCTTATCTCGGTCTGCTTTGCCTTCAATGCTACAAACATGGAGTACATTTCAGCAAAGTCTTAAACTCATGAAGTGCTGCATGTGCATAAACCAAGCCTTTATAATACAGTTTTCAAGAATTAAGGTGTAGCTAGTCTCACATTTGTGTTTCAAATGCCAGCTAGTGGAAGCCATTTAGACAGTATGGAAAAGATGGTACTATAGGAGAGGATTAAAAAAAAGGTTTCTTCAGCCTCTCCTTTTTTTCAGTATATCAGGATGAGGGTTTTTTTTTTCCATAGAAATTTTCTCCAGATACTGATATACTAGCTGCTTCCAAGGAAGATGCAAATGAAAGGTAGGATTTCTACTGAAGGTGAGCATAAAAGTAGATCAGAGGCAACTGATAGATATGTAAAGTGCCTATTTTTCCTTCAGAAATATAATGTGAAATTTCAGGCAATAGTCAGTAATGAGTAATATTTATTTTTTGAACTGTATACTTATAGTCAGTCTACTGTTTAAAAAGGATTATATCCTATTTCAAACACAAGCAGTATTAAAATGAGTCACTCTTGACAATCAGGAAATAAGAAAATACCTAGTAAAATAAACATGTTTACTTCATCTCGTTTTTCAATAAATGAAATAGTAAACTGCACATGATGTGCATATTGGAAATATATGGATATATTTAAAAGTATGTTCCGCCAAAGTCTTTTTAAAAAAAATTTAGGGGACGCCTCTAATCTCTTCTCAAGACAATAAGAAGTATCTTTGCTTTGCTCTATTTAGCTATTTGATTTTGCAATAGAAGTAATGTATGACAGAGTAGTTTCTTGAATTTTCTGCATGGTGGTAGGGGGGAAATGGATAAAATGTCTAGAGTAAATGTGTGATGCTCCTTAAAAGGCATTATGTCTTTGAAGCTTATCAAGCAGTTGGTTGCATCTCCAAGGCAGTAATATTACTGTACAGCAAGTAAATGGGACTATTTCTTCCTGATTCTGCTGGGCTGTTTTATGTTATGGATAAATGGGACTGTTGGCAAATCTGAATCTGCAGTTCCGTAGAAAAGAAACAACTCTAAAGTTGTACAAAATTTTTTAAAAAAAATCTCATCTTGCCAAGCAGTTACAAAGATTGGCTTAAAAAAAAAAAAAAAAAATGGAGGAGATGTCTGACAAACAAGAGTTAGAATAAGATTTGAAATACATACTCAAGCTGTATATTTCATGGAGAGCTGGTTTGCATTATTTTTACTCCATCTCTGCTTAATCATATCTCATTGAATTTTATCATAAGGTTGCAAAACCTGCCCAGTCTCTTTTAGCATGTTATCCTGACTTGATCCTAAATGCCTCTGCTTTTTTCCAGGGAGCCTTTCATCATTCTCTCAGGAGGCTTGTCATACGACACTGTAGGAAGAAGACCCTGTTTAACAGTCATGCATGGGAAAAGTACTGCTGTGCTAGAAATGGATTATTCTATTGTTGACTTTCTAACCCTGTGTGAAACACCATATCCTAATGGTAGGCTCTCTAAAGATTTTTCTCAGTACCTTGACTTCTTATCTGTGGAGTTTTATCCCATCAGAATATTCTTTACTGTTGTCTTTCTGTTTTATCTCTGGGGATCAGACTGCAGCAGCAACATCTGTTATCCCTATTGTCTGAACTGTGATTCACTTGCCAAAACACCATAATAGAATAGTTTATTATAAAGCCTATTTTGCTTCTAAAAAAGAGCCAATTACTCATAGCATGTCTTCTTCTTTTTAATCCCAAAAGCATGTGCAGACAAAAAGCATTACAACTTTAAGCTGTAGTTACTGGAGCAGATATGTTCATCTGTGTATATTTGAGCACATAAGGCTTTTCCAGTCAATGCTAAACCATGAAGAGCATTTCTGTATTATTTTTAACTTTTAGTGGCTTTATTCATTGCAATACTTACATGGATTTCATCACTAACCTGTACTCTCTTTTCTGCAGCAGGGGATTTCTTATCATAGTTCAGGTAGTTATCTCACATGAATAGTATTACATTGCTGATGATTCCAATGGTTTTAGCTGTCAACTTCCATCAGAATATATAGAACTGCTTAGCTTGGAATTTGAGGTCTGGCTGAAAGAGGACAATATAAGCCTTGGAAACTTTTTCAAGTTTCTTATTTTACTGTCAAGTCAATTATTTTTTGATCCATTTTGTAAGCAATTAAAAGTTAAACCCCACTGAATATGAGGAAAAGCAGTTTAGGGGTGGGAGGATGTTATGATTCAGAAATTGGCTCTGTCTCTCATATAACCTGCTTATACAAGTTACACTGCATGCTCCTTTTTCTGTTTTTTGAGCCATTGAGGATATTGAATACAACAATATGATTTTTCCAAACTTAACTTGGAGTGTTCAGGAGTCTGCATGTATAAAATATCTTCAAAAACTGTAGTCATCTAAGTGGCTTTCTAATCTCAACTGCCAGAGTGCAAGGGCTGATTCCATTCTTGAGGCATACATGCCTGAGCTCCATTTACCAATAGGTAACATTTTGTTGTTGTTTTCAGACTTTCAGGAGCCATATGCTGTAGTTGTTCTCCTAGAAAAGGACTTAGTACTGATCGACCTTGCACAAAATGGGTAAGAATCTTCTGTAGTCCTTTTAATCATTGGCCACAGTGATCAGCCTATTGTTCTACTTTATAGCATTTTAGTCGAACATAATAACTCAGAGCATAAAATTTTGAATAATAAATACAGAATTTCTTCAGCTGAACTGACAATCTTGTTACATCAACTTTTCTCAAGTTAATGTGTAGTAGATGAGTAGAATATCATGTGACTTTTTCCAGGCTTGATTGACTGACCAAAATTATTCATAGATCACTTCTACTTTTTAAGTATCCCAGGTTTTTTTTGAAGTTGATTCCTTAATGTTGTGGGGGGAGTTTGAAGTTTTGGGGAGCTTGCAGTTTTGAGGAAGGCAGCAGGGAGAAGAACTGATCAGATAAGCCAGGTAATTTTGGCTGTTGTTATCACTTTAATATTTGCTGATATTTTTACCAAATAAATGGTTACCTTTAAGCATAAACTTCATACTGATGTAATAATATCATATATATAAAATTTGAATGACAACATCTACTCTCTGGTTTATATCTGTATAAGAGGCTGCATAAAAGGAGTATCCTATTGCAGTATTCACAAATAATACTTGACTAAAACATTATGAGTCTTGTTTCATTGTCTGTGGAATGGGTATGATTGACTTGCAAACTATTAATTGTTTCACACCTGAAAAAGAAAGAAAATACCAAAAAAATCTACAGGTTTCGTTTCACCTTATGTTCTCACAGGGATTTGTCATATTTTGTTAAAGTTAAGCCTCTTCTGCATGTAATTTTAACAATATTTTTGTATAAAGAACCTGTATAAAGTTCCTGGTATGCAGAATGTTTTCATCTGTTGTTGCTAATTTTTCCTTAAGATGGGTTGAAAAGCTGTATCTTTTCACCTCTCAAAAAAGGGGAGGTAGAAAGGGCAAAACAACATATAGCATGCATTTCTCTGGAGATATATGTTCTTTGAACACAGACACATTTACCTCTGCTAGTATTATTGACCTTTTTCCTTGTTAAGCCTCTGTCACTTTTCTGACGGCGGCAGTAGTGGGGACCATATGTGTGTATGTTCTCCTAACTGGTAACTGAGTGTTGCTATCTGTAATTTTCAGAAAGTGATCTTAGAGTTGCAAGTAGATTACGCAAAATGCTGGATGACTTTCTGTTTTAGTACAGTGTGCTAATACGAAGCAAGACGGGAGTCTTCCTGTCTTTATCCCTGGAATAATAGACTGAAGAGTTGGAAATAAATTAGTAGCTCCATATTACTACAACTGGGACTTCCACAGGTCACTAAATTAGTAAGCTCCTAAAAATATAAAACTACAGGAAATAGTAGTGTTCTAGAAGTACTCTAAAAACTGTACAAACTTCAGATTCCATCTAGAGTACTACGCTATCTTTATAGTGTACTAGATGAGCAGTAAAGTTGTGTAGTGTATTTGTTTATAGACTAATTTGATATGCATTTGTTTTTCTCTGTACAAAAAGAATGCCAGCTTAGTCCTTAGTATTTTACTTTTGTTCTGCACTTAAAAAGAAGTTTTCCCTAGATAACCAGGTATCGTCTTTCTTGCTTTAAAGGTATCCTATATTTGAGAATCCCTATCCTTTAACTATACATGAGTCTCCGGTTACCTGCTGTGAATATTTTGCTGATTGTCCTGTGGATCTCATACCTGCACTCTATTCAGTTGGTGCTCGACAGAAACGTCAGGGTTACAGTAAGAAGGTACAACACCTACTACACACATTTGTATTTTAAAATACTGAGAATCAGAAGCTCTAAATAACAGGAGTGGCCATAATAAGACCAAAGCTTCACCTGACTCATCCTGCCTTTGACAGTGGCTAATAGCAAATGTCTGGGGGAGGATATAGCGTGTGTCAAGCCTTATAGTTGTGTTTTCCTGATGTGCTCCCATCAACTGCTATATCACTGGAAGATAAGGAATTCCTGGAACAGGGGTACTTTTTATATCCCTTGTTGATTCTTCCTTTTTTTTTTCCCACTGTTTTTTCTCTGCAGTGGATATGTCTAATTGCTTCCTAAAGTCATGGGAAATAATAGATTCTGCAGTATCTGCAGTAATTTGCCTTAACTTTGCACTGTATGATATTTTCTTCCTCAGTGTATTTGTTAATCTTCCAGGAATGGCCTATCAGTGGAGGCAACTGGGGTTTGATCACTCAGAGCTATCCAGAGATAATTATTACAGGGTAGGTGATACCACAGTCTACTAATAACTTTCTTAGCTGATTCAGTAGAAGTGAGAATTGTTTGTTTCTCTTTTAGAACATTGTTTTGTATGAGTGGTTTGAGTGATTCATGAAGTTATGATCACCAGACATGTCCTTGGCATAATCTCCTTGAAGTATTACTGAGAAAGTAAAGCAGAATGTGGAAGGGAAGGTAGAAACAGAATAAGAGCAGGTGTTTTACAGGTATTATTATTATGATGTGGTATTGTAATTACTGTGCTTGCTATCGAAGTATCTTAGATCAAAACTATATTTTATTCTTTAATTTTTGCGCAAATAGCTGAGTACTGTTTTAAAGCGTGGCAAGTCCGTTGAGTGGTTATTGAGTTCAGCTCCCAAAGGGAAGCCAATTTCTTATCTCAAAAAGGACAAGCAAATATTTAAATCTGATCATTTTGAGACTGATCTTTCAATTACTACTGTAAGGAACATAAGTGAAATTTAATTTACAACTGTGCAGTGCATCACTGAAAGTGAGAGCACTACTAAAGTGTTTTTAGAACAGCCCATTAGCCATAATCAGGATTACTGTCACCTTATACTACACATGGCAGAGACTTTGAGACAGTCCTGAAAAAATCTAGTCACCTGGTTCTCAAAATCAATGCTAAATAAACAGGTTAGATGACTCATTAACAGTGGCATACTGTATATTTAGGCATCATCTTTACAAGTATTGCTCCTAATATAGGACATCTTTTAAGAAACAGTGCATGCTAAGGTATGCCTCAGTATTTAAAATGGTAAATTAATATAGTACAGTGGGATCATCAGGGAGTTAGACTCCAAATGTTTCTCCAGTCTCTTCTGTCCAAAGTAATTGGAGCATATGTTGTTAAAAGACTGGCTTTTAATAAATTGTGAAAATAGTCACAAAGAAGACTAATAAAAATAGGATGTTAACTGTATACTTTCCATCAGTAACAGAGGTCTAGAACTCCAACTAATCATTTCATCATCTCATTAATTTTTTAATATTTCCTAGGCATGCTGATGGATCAATCAAATTTTGGGATGCATCAGCAAGTAAGTGTTTTCAGTAGAGATTTTTCCAGTGCAGTTTTAGATTTTTCATCTTCAGTTAAAGGGTCAATTACATCTCATGGTCTACAGAGCTCACAGCGAAAAATGCAGCAAGAATTCAAAGTAGAAATAATTGCACAAAGTTAGATGTTTGAATCGGTCTAGTTGGAATTAACCTTACTCCTGTACTTAAAAGCTGTTTAAAGTAATCTTGGAATTGTCATCAGTTGTCTTTGAAAACTTGCAGAAAACTGGTGAGATTCCAAAAGGCTAAGGCGTGTGTGGTTGTGGGAGGGAACAGATGCAATGTATATGTTTAAAAACTGGGAGGAGGGCTATTTAGAGTGTTATAGATCTTAATTTCAGTTTGGAGTGGGAGTGGAACCTGGGAGGGAGAAGGGGGGAAATCAAACCTGATTGATTGTGTGCTTAAAAATTCTATTCAGCATAGATCTGTCAAAAGGAGATTCTGTTAAAGACACTTAGTTTCTTTCTAAAACAGATAAACGAACCTATTAAGGGAGAAATTGCAAGTATCCTCTATATTGGTTTAAAAACTTTTGAGTCTTTCTAATAGAACAGTCTTACAGATGAACTAGGGAAATGTGATTCAGGTAAAACCACTGAAATACGGAAGAGGAGAACGGATGCTATAATTTAAGTTTTCCTAATGTTGTGATTAGTATTTATAGCAGTGATTTGGGCCATTGACTAGACAATATGCCTGTGAAGTTTGAAATCAGCATGAAGACAGTTGAAAGAAAGCGTAGCACAGAATTAAAATTGCAGTTGAGAAGGATACGATTCCAGGATTAGCTATATCAATATATTAGCTATATGTTTAGATCAAAACTAATTTTTCTCTTCTGCTTTGTTCCTAGTAACGCTGCAAGTACTCTATAAGCTAAAAACAGCCAAAGTATTTGAAAAATCACGGAATAAAGATGAAAGGCCAAACACAGATATAGTAGATGAAGATCCATATGCTATTCAGATCATCTCATGGTGTCCAGAAAGTAGAATGCTGTGCATAGCTGGAGTTTCTGCACATGTCATTATTTACAGGTTCAGCAAGCAGGAAGTGACAACTGAAGTCATTCCGGTAAAGAGTTATGACCATTTTTTAACTTTGTAGGATTTGGCTATAATAAAACTGTTCTAGCAATTCACTATTTTTTGTCTTCAATTGTGTTAGTGAAATGAACAAAAATACTTGACTCAAAACAAAGAGAAGCGTGTTTTTGGAGAAAACTCACTATATAATTCAACAAGAGTAAACATTGCATACCAAGATACTGGTTTTCAGTGACTTTTTGAGGTTTTGCCACCAATAATCATTCTTTTGTCCATTAAAACAAGTAGTGGATCAAAACTTGGCTGTATCAAAGGTAAAATGGTAGCAGAAGTGAATGAGGTATAGAATTGAAGAATTTCAAAGGTTTTAGGGTATTGATTTCTTGAGTCCTCGTAATTACCCTCTGTCCTGTCAAAACTTCTGCAGTATGCAGAGCTAGAAGGGTACAAATGTGCCAAACATGCCCTGAAATCTGTTAAGGACTTTGCTGTGTCACTTGTTTTATTCTGTACAAGATACAATGATTCTATTCCAAGAGTTTGAGAAGTTTTTTGTTAAATCAGGCACTCACATGCAAATGTACGTATTTGAATATATGAACTAAAACCTAGCTTGAAGCCATTTAATTATAAAGTGTTGCATGTTCTAAGTAAAGTGTTAATTGTATTGTAGTTGGGTTTTTTCTCTCACCTCCTTCCTCCAACACACCCCCACACACATACCCCATCCCCTCCCTATTCTGCTCCCTTATGATAAGTCTTAGTTTAAGGACCTGAGGTGTAAGGCTTTTTCTTACGTGTTTTTTATATACAAGTACATTTCCGTCTGAGGGAATAGTTTTTTCTAACCATTTTTTATGAATCAGCCCCAATCAAGCTAGTCGTCAGTACTTTTCAGTGTTTTTAAAAATACTCTATAGTTCTTTGTTCTATAGTTCTATAGTCCATGAGTTAAGTTCTGTTTTGCAGATGATGATAAAAAAGTTGAAAACTTCATTTACACTGCACTGCAGTTAATTCTAATATTGTTACAGATAATGGAAAAGGAAATCTGAAGTCATGATGAACTTAGAGTTCTTTAAAATATGTGCTCTAGTTCAACGCAACCTCAAACACTGAACTAAGATGCCTGTGTACACTATTGTGTCAGTAAAAATGTAGCTGTCTGTGTGGCTTTAGCTCTGTTTTACCATTCCTGAATTGCATAAACCAATTCATATTCCTAACTGTGAATGTATGTCAGCAGAATGATAATCAAAAGGGTCCAGTATTTAATTTCTTTCAATATTAAGAAGCAAACTTCTAAAAAGTGGGACATACATCAGACATTCAAGTTCTAGCAATCTTCAGATATTCAGTCTGTGATAGTATGACTCTGTATTTCTGAAAACTACATGTGCCTTTAAGTTACACTGTTTATTAAACTGTTACCATTTAAAAGATGGAAAAGTCCTGGATGTTATCACTACTATCTTCAGTTTCACTTCATTTATTTCATATTCAGTGTTTTGAAAGACAGACTTTACTGATAATTTTTTACTTTAATTAACAGATGCTGGAAGTACGTCTTCTATATGAAATAAATGATATTGAAACTCCAGATGGTGAGCAGGTGCCACCTGTACCAACTCCAGGCACAGGTTCCAATCCTCAATCCATTGTTCCCCAGTCTCATCCATCTACTAGTAGCAGTTCGTCTGATGGACTTCGTGATAATGTCCCATGTTTAAAGTAAGTATATTCTGTTACGCTGTCATTGAGTATGAAATGTTGCAAGAATATGTGATTAGTATATATGTACTTTGTTATCATCACAGATATGTCATTGCTGGTGAAAATGTTTTATTTTGTGGCGCAAAGTTTTCCAAGTATCTGAAAGCTGAGCTCCGCTTTGTTATTGCAACCTTAATTTCTTAAACTTCTTAAGCTTATTTAAAAAAAATTAAAACCTTGCCTTGTGATTTGCCTGGTTTTAGGAAAATTTGGCATAGATGTTAGTATAGCTATAGATGATCGTGCTTTATAGCAAACAGTTTTCAGTAGCAACAATTCAGTCACTTTGATATCTTATGTCCTTGAAGTTAATTGGAAAATTGATATTTTGTGGCTCTCCTTAACTTTAGTCCAAATGTGTCTGAATATGTTTCATCTGTTAGTTTTGCAGAGCCTTAGTTTTAGAAGCAAATCAAAAGTGAAAATTCTTACAAATAGCTGAGTGCTAACTCTTTGGGCTTATAAATCTATTTCTTTTTTGAAAACTCTCCAAGGGAACAACTTCATATTTTGGAAAAATAATTAATTAAATATCCCTTTTGATGCCTTGAGTGGCTACCTAGAAACAGAGACTAGACAGGAGCAAGGGAATAAAGGTAGGTATTTATTTGAAAGGCTTTCAAAGGTACACCCATGGGAGCCAAAGGCTACATTGAGAACGGACCCCAAGATGGACGATGAGTCACGAGTTCTTCCCACTTTCATAGGTTTGGTCCATTTGCATATCAGCATAAATTCGCCAATTAAAACTTTAGCTAATGATGTGATTTCTTCAATCTCTCCACCTCTCTAAAGGCTCTAGTTTACACCTTTTGAAGCTAGGACCATCTGAGTGTCCTTGAATAAAGGCTCTGAGAGGCTTTATTGTGTCTATCTGGCATAAGAGAACAGCACCTAGCAAGCTACAAGAATCACTGGGCAATACAGGATTTGAAAAATATAAAAATTAAAACCGATGGCATCACTTTGTCATGGATATTCACTTTACATGATGCCTAATAGTGCTCACAATGTATGTCTTTGACAAGTTTTTTTATCTATTTAAATTGGGAGGTTTTCTGCAAGCTTCTTTGTGTGAGTTTTTATCCATTTAGAGAAATTAAAGTTAAAAGAAGTCTGTCTTTTTTCACTCTCCTACAAGAGTGTGTTATGTGACTTCTGAGCCATCACTTTTTCTAACAGATTGTAAGAAATATGTAATATATATCCTAGAGATTTAAAGTTAAGTATATACTTTGTTTTCTCAAGTTTAAGGTACAAACTTGGATTTTAATTCTTTGAGTGTATCTATCCAGAAAATAACGAATCCAGATAGGGTTGCTTTATTTGGATAAGAGTTCTCAAATTGTATTGATTGTAATGAGTTAGAGATGTATTTCTGAAGGAAACTCATCTTAATAGAAAAACTGGAAAATTCTGAACTTATGTAAAATATTGTCAAACCGAAATATCCATTAGTGAGAATCAATGGCTAAAATAAGAGGAATTCAGGAAACAGGAACTTGTTCTACATAACTTTTTTCACGTAAAAAAATGCAAGACCTAATCCTTTCTGCGGGTCATGTGTAAATTTGTTTGTCAGCATGCAAACAAAATCTGTATAGGAGTTTCAATTCCTCCAGTCCCAGGTTCGTTGCATACAACTGGTCTACCATTACAATAATTTACTTGTTTTCATTTTGGTTTTGTCATATTATCAGCTTTTTAATTTGCATTTTTCTCAATACATTGTGCTTCTGTTTCCCTTTTCATTGTGCTTATTCCACATACACCTCTCACTCCCATTCTCTAAATCAGAGTTCTTTTGGGAACTCTGAAAAGAATGGGTAACACCTTCTTTTTAGATGCTGGCTGAACACCTGTATCTATTCAATGAAATACAGCACGATAGCACTGTTATGCATTGTTCTGAAGTTGGGGAAAATGAAACATTTGTGATCATTGTTCAATTAATTTTCAATTAGGTAGTGAATCAAAAGAAGTAAATTCCCAGTTTCAATGTGTTGTTTTCTTCTGGTTGCTTTTATTTGGTTTTGATCATAGTTTTTACAATTTTCCAACATTTTAAATTCCAGCATGGTGTAGAATTTAATGAACTCTGATCCCACAAGGAAAAAATGGAGACAATAGAGAGGCCATGTTTTGTTTACTTTGCAGAGTTAAAAATTCTCCTCTCAAGCAGTCTCCAGGCTACCAAATCGAGCTCGTTATCCAGCTGGTGTGGGTGAGTGGAGAACCTCCTCAACAGATAACCAGCTTAGCCGTCAACTCAGCGTATGGCCTGTAAGTGTATTCTACACAGTCTTTTCATTATTCTGTCAAAGTGGTCTAAAACTATCCATCAAAATTCAGCCTCTGTGTGTGTTCACATGAGCTGCACAGCAACATAGAGGTAATCAGTTTCTTGTGCTTATGAGAGAATTCCTTTTGGATCGAGGCAGATACTGATGATGCTAACAGCAGAAGCAAATCAGCATCATTCTTCCTCACCTGGCACTGTACAGCCAAGAGTAAGTGTCATTTAAGGCTCTGTCCGATAGTTTGGCAAGTACAATTACAGGGGTCTGTTCTACTCAGTGCCATGTTTTTACAAGAGAACAATTAAACAATATTGCACTCTAAAATAGTAATTTATAAATATGTGCCATCTAGGATAATTCGTAAAATTTAGGAAGTATTAAATGCTGAACTGCAAAAAATACTTACATGAAGCATTACCAACATTTAATTAGCATTGTCTTTCACTTCTCTTTTTCCAGAGTAGTTTTTGGAAACTGTAATGGTATTGCCATGGTTGATTACCTGCAGAAGACTGTGCTCTTGAATCTAGGCACTATTGAACTGTATGGTTCCAATGATCCATATCGCAGGGAGCCACGATCTCCCCGAAAAACTCGGCAACCATCTGGAGGTGAGTAACCCAAAACATATTTTAAGCTCAGAAGAAAGGCACAATTGGTCATCTAGTCTAGTGTATATTTATTGAATACAAACATACTTTTCTTCATTGTGGTTTTCTCCTTTCTTCTTGATCTATCGCTCGTGTCACTACTGCAGCTTTGTTAATTAATCTTTCATTAAAAATTGTTGCTTAGTGGAATCTACTGATGCTTGATACTATTACTTATTTTTCAGTGTAATGTATGTTTTAAGAAAAAACACAAATTTACAATGGTTTTATGCAGTTCATAAGAATTTAACATGGCATGAAGAAGTATCCTGATATTTCTGATAAAGCTAGTACCCATATCACATGTTCGTACAAATCCATTGATGTTTCCAGATAGCCTGAGTGTTTGCTGGGATCTTTTGGCTTCCTGTTTTAAAATTTTAGTAGAAGTGTCGCTGATGAGCTAAATCATGTTACGTTGTTAATACTGTTGTGTTATGCTTTAGAGGAAAACTTTGATTTAAATGAACAAAATAAATTTCTGCATACAAACTGGTAAAATAAATCTCTCTTTGAAAAAGAAAAAAAGGACTTTGATTTAAATATACTGAAGAGTGTTATTTTTCAGCTGAAAAGGAAAGTAGCTTTTCAATCAAAATGCAAAGCTTTTTGTAACCAGAAGGAAAATGTAGTATTCTAAAATTTTGTTCTGCCTTATATGTCATGGATACTCCTAAGTTATTTCAGAAAACAGCTCAAGACGTGATAATAATAATGTGTCATTGCTGCCCTAGATGATTATTTTTCGATAGGAAATAAGCTGTTCAAAATACCCCTTCCTCATGATTGAGTGTTAATTTCTTTAAGAGATCCAGAATAAAGTCCTTTTAAGTTCTTCAGGTAATATTTTGTACAAATTGAAATGGATGTTCTAGGAGGTATTTTAGTAAAGGGTTAGTTTGAAAAAGATCCAGTTAACACTTTCATCAGCTTATTCCAACTGATGAATAGGATCTAAAAATCCTTAATATAGAACAGAGCATACACGGTTGGTATCCTGTCAGATAAAATATTTTCTGATATGAAATAAACTTTGAGAGAAAGAAATAACTTTACTGTTTGATTGTGTTAATTTGTCCTGGGAGTAAAGAGGTTAAATTCTGCCTCATGCATTTAGATTATAAACTGCCTTTTGGAGCTTTAAACATCACTTGCCTTTGTTTTCTTAACTTTTGTTATTTTAATCCAATAAATTGGATCCACATAACTGTGTTTCAGCTGTGTCTCTAAGATGTTCATGATGAAAGTCCTTTTTGCTCATGAATAAAGCTATTTTAGGAAGTCATCTTTTTTTCATCCTAACTTCTAATACTAACAATGTGCATGGCAAAAGCATTTTAATAACCTGGTTGTACAAGTTACTTGGCTGGCTTTTCTGTCTCGAATGTACTGTTAGTGTCTCCGTCTTTCCTTTTCTCATTGCTTCATGAAGGTATGCTGACTGTGGCTTCTTGCATGTGCGGCCTTTCTAACTTATATTCAGAGTCTGTGAAAAAGCTTCGCACCTCTTATATAAGTAAGTCATCTCATGGCATTCAAATATTTTTTGAACATCTGAAGTTGAATTTTTTGTTTTGTTCAATCACCATAATTATTTTTCTTGGTCTTTTTAAAGTAATTGTTTTATTTGTAGAAACTGAGTTCAATCGGTCATGCATCCATTGTATTTCTTGTTCGTGATATCTTTAAAAGAAATTTAAAAGAAAAAAGCAACCATAATAGTCTCTGTATTTTGTGTTTTAAATAAATAAATCTCAAAATCAAAAGGAGATTCTGTCTCAGAATTTACTGATGTTTATAGAGCTAAGATCTTACTCACAAATTTAGTGTTGTTTTACTAGAAACTTTCCGTGCTTGGTTCCCTTTCTGGCAGGAAAAGCTTCAGAACTCCAGAGTTAGAGTATTAGTAGCAATGATAAGAAAAAGCATTGTGATTACACAGAGATTTTTCTTCTAAAAGTGAAAAGTTATTTCTACAAAAATGTTGTTTCTAGGGATTAAGAGTGGAGGTGTTTGTGTACTGCACAGCCCTGTTCAGTTTCCAAGCAGTTTTGAAGTTCAGGTATCTGTGTGAGGAAGGTAACCTATCACAACCGTGAATTACCTGAGAGTCTGACTTACGACATCATTCACAGCATCCAAGAATCTGGAGAATGTAAAGCTTATTTTTTAAAAGCATAACGTTGTTCCTTTTCTTGGGATGCCACTTTTCTCAAGCCCTCAGGCAGAGGTAGGTAATCTCAGCCCTTTTTTTAATGAAGTGGAGTGGATTAAGCTACTGAAAGAATGGAGTTAAAAAAAAAACACAAACAGAACTGCAAAACAAACTTGAAATTGTGGTCCAAGTCTAAGGTCTGCCATTTCTTTTCCCCCATTGAGAAAAAAGAAATACATCTCAGAGGATAGTCTCAATTGCCAAATACTGCTTTCTCTACAGTCATTTCTCCTCTACTGCCAAGGCAGAAAGGGAGCTAAGCATAAAAGAAATGCCTCTACCTTAAGATGATATAGAACTGAAAACCAGCATCTGGCACTGACTGATTATTGTTTTGGAGAAAATAAAAATATGGATAGAAATCCCAAAGCTAGTTTCTGAAACCAAATGCTGTAAAGCTGAATTTACCTGGACTGTTTTATTTAGGACTAGGTTAAAACAAGTTTTGTACCAAAGAGTTAATTTCTTAACCATGTAATTCGCTTTCTGTTTACCATCCTGACTTTATCTTGGTTAGCTGGAGCTACAGTCATTTTAAAAACTGAAAATAATTTCTCTAGTTATCAGTTAACATTTCTCGTTATTTGTAGTTCTTTCAGTGTATGTTTTGCCCAGACTTCAATAATTACTTCAGTAATTTTACGCAAATAATAAGTCTGTTACATTTAAGCACTACCCTTTGATTTATTTGTAGGGTTGGAACTATATGAGATAATCAGAACACTTTTGGATTTTGCATTCTCCCTTTCTTGGACATTTACTATCTGCATTAAGCATTTTCAAAAATGTAAGGAGCTTATGCTTCCTTGGTTTTGCTTTGAAAGATGTGCCTTCATTAAATCTTTATCTTGGAAACCTTTTTATTTTAATACTTCAAAAATTTTTTTCTATGAATAGGATATTTTCAATGGCTATACAACTAATAATCTTCAGGGATTTCTGAAGAAATAACTACTAAGAAATACTGGTAGTTAATATCTAAGTCTTCCTAGAAAAAGTGCTTTTCTGTCTAATGTGCTTGGTTTAGAAAATTCCTATTCTTTGAGACAACAGCAGTGTATTTAAGAAAAAGAAAATCATACTAGCTTATACATGCATTCAGGCAGCATGCAACAGAGCAGCATATTGCTATTGTACATTCAACCACTTCCAAAAAAGGCAGGAAAGATTGATCCTTCCTCATTAAAAAACCTGATATTCTGTATGTTTCAGCATAAAATGTCAATTAAATAGATCATGAGTATCTGCTGACATACTTAGGATTTAGTAAATGCTATGTCCTTAATCAAACAATTGAAAATATTCGAAGGCATCTTTTAATTAAAAAATTCCATAGAGTAAGAGTAAAGTATTTTCTAAAATATGAATGGAAATGCAAGTTTTTTTCCCTTCTCTTGTGTTGCAAGAATATGATGTATTTCTCTGTCATCTTATTTTTTCTACTCAGAAAAGAAATTCAGATTCCCGTCTTAAAGCAGCATCTATTTAGAGACAAGGCTCTCTACACTAGCTAGACTGTAAACTGTCATTTCAGGCTAGCTCTACAGATACAAGCTCCCAGTTGGGATCGTGTTTTGGAATTTATCAGTGATTCGTACCAGGTATACTACTCACATGTTTTGGGTGGCAATTTATAGTTTGTGAAGCATGCAGTATATGTGTTTTGTTAAGGCCTGCTAGACAGTGCCAACAGGTGCTTGTCAAGGTTAAAAACAAAATCAACTTTTGCCTTCAGACTCTAATAGTGAGGGGGAGGGTGTAGAAGATCAACTTTGGCCATGTGCCCAAAGACATGAAATGTGTAAGTAAAAGCTTTACAGTGTGATGAAAACTTTACACAGTGGAGGCTTAAACTGTTAGGAGACCTTTGCTTGATGTAGTCTTTGCCAAATGAGACAGGAGCCATTAAATCGGTACTGATAAAAAATTGAGACAGGTCATAATTTCATGATGAAACACCAATCTTATATAGCTGTTATTTTTTCCTGTTTAGTTCCACAAGTTCACAGAGGAGTGAATCATAACTCTTTTTTTGCAAATTACTGTTGGTGAGAGTTAGAAGATTTTGTGACTTTTTGATTAGTGCAATATAGTACAACTCTTTAAAAGTTAGTATTTCTTAGTTCTACCAGAGGCAGTTTAGGTTTCTGACAAAACTGAAGCAGTTCTTACATGCATGTGACTTTCAAATTTTTTTTGACCCTTTTTTTCAGGTTAATTGTTTTTAATTCTAACTTTTACATCTTCATATCAAGTTAGTTTTAGTTGTAACTTTTAATTGGGCTGTTTTCCAGTCAAGTTGTAGGTTCTTCTGAGATATGTCTGCTTAAAGCTTATGCAAAAAACTGACGGAAGTCTCATGAAACTTTATACATCAGTTAATTTTAGCCATAATTTTAGGGAGTTTTTCATGCAGCATGGTAATGATGTCTTTAATGACATTATTTGATTTTTGGTAATTTGGAGAGTTTTCAAATTTCTTGCTTCTGGAGTTTACAGAGATAAACTAAAAGCTTATTAGAAAGTCTCTTGTCCATATATTGGTGTTATAGAAGGTTACAGTTTTTGTAGTTCTGAAACAAACTCTTGGATCAATTTGCTTTTATAATTCATAGCAATTTGTGTGGATGCTATAAGCCTGAAACTTGAGAATTTTTCCAGGAGAGCTGTCTTGCTGCCAGTGCTTCTATCAGGGTACCTGGGGTTTTCAAATGAACAGCGATAGAGATTGCCTTGCAAGTTGCTTCAGCTTGGTCATGGGCAGACCCTCCTAGTTCAGACTTAGATCGTTCTTGTTATACTCTGCTTGGTTTAATTACTAATACAGTCATAGCTAAAATTACTTTTCATCTATTCCTGTTCCTTTTCTCTCCTAAGTAATAGCAGTAATGGCAATGAATAGATTTCCAAGGTTTACATGCCATAATGATTACCATAATGCACACTTAAGATGTATAAGATGTATAAGAATAATTAAGGTGTATATTAATCAAATTGTAGCCTTGAGAGTTCCTACAAAGAATCCGAGTGTGCAGGTGTAGGGCTTCATTTTTGGATAAAGACTATTCCTGTCAATTCATGAATTTTCATGGGAGAACTAGTGCAAGAAGCTAAACTCTTCCTTTAAGGGTAAAGAATTAATCTTTATGGAAAAGAGGAAATTGTGTTCCTGAACTGCATGTTTGGATTTGTTTGGTTTGGCTCCTGAGGGGCCAACTACTTCTAAGAGCACAGTATGGGTTTATCCTCCCAGCACAGCTACTATCTAAAACTTGTATTGCTTGTTGTGAAAACAACATCAGGATTTTAAAAAAATCTTTTTACACAATCCAGTCTAGTTCAAAACATTTAGTCTCCCATGCCTATTTAAAATTCTGGTTTAAAACTATGATTATCCCATAGTGTTCATTGATTTCCTGACAGATGACTAAGTAAATTGCTTTTTTCTTTCTCCTGTGTAGTGGAAAGATTTAGCTTCCACCTGGAATTTCATTTGACATTTTAGAATTTAAATTTGTTCCAGGACTGTTAAATGTAGGGTTAACAAAGCCTTAGGGTCACTGGACAGTTCTAGTCATTGAGTTTCGGGGTTTAAGCTATACATGCTCTTAGTAATCTTAAAGAAGACTATCATGGATAAATGGAACTGTTAATGCAACATACTTTCAATGCGTTTCATATTGATATTGTATTTCAGGAGAACCTTTTTCCCTTTAAACTATTAAGTTCTCGTTTAGTGTTTGGAAATTTTAAAGCTTTGATGGATTAGAGCTGTTCTTTTATTTTTGTTTGTGGACAGATATGTACAGATGCACTTGTGAGTGTGTATTGTACAGTTGTATAGACAGGCTTTCCATGTGATACTTTTCTTGCCTTAGCCATTACCCTTACACGTCTCAAACATTTTGAGTATTGGGAATATTTGTGTGCATGCAAACCCCTTTAATTTTAACAAATATTTCTTAGCTATTACTGTTCAGTATTACATGCTTGTTTGCCTTAGTATCACATCATGAAATTTCTGAAGGAAAGCTTCATGATAGAAACCTGAAGATGCATTACTAACCTTAAAATATCAACAAAATGTATTTCTCTTAATTGTGGGAAGTCTTGAAAGCAATTTCTTGTCAACAAGGAAAGTAGACAAATTCCTTGTATACTTTTAGTTTGTGCAATGGAATAATATTTAGGACCATTTTGAGGCAGCTTCTATCTTCTGCATCTGATTGTGTATGAATAGGTTTTATTTCCTTCAGTGGAATGCAAGGAATTAGCTTTGAGGTGTTAACACACTGTGGTTATTCAAACTGATCAGATTTGATGATGTAAGAAATTTAGAATAATTCCTTCATGCAAGGAAGAAAACCTATGTAAATACCGTAAGACCTGAATTCTCTAAGTGACATCAATAAGGGGTTTTTCTGGAAAATCAACTTGGCAATACAAATTGGCAAATAGAAAGCATGTCACTGTAACAGTGGGAAAGTAGTTTGAAAAAAGGCACTGTAGTTTCACACGTCATATGTTTGTACTCCTCAAGATCCTCTTTTTCCTGATTTTCTTTTGCAATTACATTTTTAATATAAGTATAATTTTTTTCCAGAGCAAATTGTTTGTGCTATATATATGTCTGTAGCATGTAAATAATTAACTGTTCTGATAAGACTGTGTAGCTGAAAATATAATGGTTTACACTGAAAGTTATTGAGAGAGTGTATTTTGCAAAGAAAACTTTAGTAGGAAGAAATGACTACAGTTACTGTGGGTAGTGTCATAAAAAGTAATATGTAACAGAAATTCTTTCACGACTGGCTTGTTTGTCACTAATAAGAAATGAAGTTCCTGACTGCAGTGGAAGTAAAAATAAAACAGCAACTGTATTTATAATACACTGGTTTTGTGTTTCATCAGGTCTTTGTGATATTAATGAAGGTACAGTAGTGCCAGAAGACCGCTGCAAGTCACCCACATCAGGTAATCATAACTTTCTCTGATCTTTAGCTTCTGATTTTCCCAGAAGATAGTATGCATTAAGTTAACACTTACTAGTTAAGTAATTATATAAAACCTGTTGTCCTCTCACAAACTGTTTGAGCTGTCATAAGTTTTGCCATGTTGCACAACTGCATTTTTTAAAAAAGGCTGACTTAGGAGATGCAGTATGAATATGTCATAAAGATGACTGAAGAGAGATATAAGCTGAAATATTTATGCCTCAGGGAACATACTGCACAATGGAATTTTGAAGCATTGACAAGAGATGCACAAATTCCTGTAATAGTTCATGTGATTGTGTTTTGTGTTCCTCAAAAGTGGTAGAGATTATTTCTGAGCAAGTTTACTTCTGCTTCCTCGTAAGTTGCAATTTAAACTTTCTCTGTGGAATCAGAGGTCTTCAGAAACCAGCGTCCTAAAAGAGTAGGAGTTCCCTACTTAATACTCCTCCTACTGCACCTGTTTTGTTTGTGTCTTTGGTTTTTTCCTTTGCCACTGCTGTATGTGAGTATTTTAAATGAAACCTTCAAGATTTATTATTTTAATATTGGCTAATTGAGGCTATAACCATGTAAATACTTAATAATGCATGTCAATGCATAATATTAGAGTTTATTAGCATTAGAGAATAATTTTTGTAGTAGCTAAAAATTGTCATTTATCTTTACTTATTGCTCTGAGAACTTTTAAAGGTGTCATTTTGTTTCATTCTAAAGTACTCAAGGTCAAAGGACTCAACTGCAGACTTAAATGAAGCACATAAAGTAGTATGTAGTGTAAAATGCTAATCAAGATGGGAGTCTAAAGATAGATTTGTTTTCTATTGTAGCCTGTATCTTTCAAAGCCAAGTTGAAAGCATAACAAACCGAAACATTGTATTTGTAGCTCAAGTAGAAATTCTAACATAAATTTTAATTTCTGATTTGACAGTTGTCTTCAATGTTCATTTTGTATTCTGCAAAACGCTCCTCTAGATCAATCAATGTCATTTTCATTTTTGCTAATTCTTTCTTAGAATAAAAGGGATTTATTTATAACTAAAGCAAAATCTGGCTGTGAATTTTAGGTAAAAGCCTTACCTGAAGATGTAATTTCATGACAAACCTGTGTTGCTAAGAACTGGCATGCTGAAGTTGTCAACTTCAGTACAGTTTATAACGAAAGCATTTTTTATGGTGTTAAGAATAAAGTGCATGTTTCCTATTTCATTTTCACATATTGAGACCAATGCCTGTAAAAAATTCAGCATGCATTGCTGCAGTTGCAGTAAATCCTTTCTCTGTCAAGGTTGAGCATAGTTATCAATCTCACTAAAGTATTTGAATTTAACCCACTTATAAAGTCTGGGCTAAATCTAATTTCTGGCACACTGCTATAAAATGTGTGCAATGAACAGCTGATGAATCATAACCTTTACTGTGTATCCTTATTTGCCTTTGCTACAGCATCACCCAAATGTCAGCCCAAACAACTTCCAACTTGTCCTGCTTAAACTTAAAACACTGTGTAGTCTAAATAGAGGGTTTCTTTCATAAGTGGGCGTTGAACTAGAGTAAAACTCAATTCACCACTTGCCCAACAGTGCAATGAAGACAAGTCCAAAGATGAAAATTAAGGTTTATGGAAAACTCCTAAATTTAACA
Organism: Platysteira castanea; assembly: GCA_013397175.1. Lineage (NCBI taxonomy): Eukaryota > Metazoa > Chordata > Aves > Passeriformes > Platysteira > Platysteira castanea. Next base: position 235,251 of record VYXC01004591.1, read on the forward strand.
ATTGGCTTCCCCTACCTTCCTCCTGCTTGTTTGAGTTGTGTGAGCTGAAGCAGGTTAAAAAATAATGTTTAAAGTACCAAAATCAGTGAATGAACAAAAGATGGGAGGAGGGAATCTAAGTGTGTTGCATTCTCCTGTAAAATAGAAACTTGTAGTAGTGAGATTGGACTGCGCCTTGCTTCCCTTGATTGTCCTTTGCTCTCAGTGAATGAGATGAAGTTTATGGTAGACTTCTAAATTTTCCTTTGAAAAAAAAACTTGGAGGTACCACCCTGGTATGGAAATCATTTATTGATGTTTGTGAATAGAGAAGAACTGCAATTCCTTAGGTTTGGTTTGAGGTTTCTATCTTTTTTGGGCAAAAGCACAAGACTGGAAAGAAGCTTGAAAGTGGCATTTAGCTTTCAGAGGTAAGAGAGGATCTTTTTGAGAAATTTACTGCAGAGTATTGGCAAGCTTGAGAAGCGGGATGGAGGCTAAATTTAAGGAAGCTTTTTGCAGTCTAGGGGCTTTCTAGCAAACACAAAATGTTTGCATGTTACTAGCTCTAAGATTAGAGGATGGGATTGGCCATTGAATGCCTTATTGGCTTTCATTGCTACAATATGATCTGTAAAAGAAACCAGTCACTGTTTGGGCAGAAATCTGCAATTGCTCAAATCCACCTTTCCACGTCCAAGTAAAGAGAAGTGTGGAAGGTAACTTCCATTAGACTTCCTCCAGTGGGTGGTTTTGTAGATGAGAGGACTGTGAAAGGGACTACCTGCCTATGCAAGCTGGGAGAGTATCCTACAGTTTCAGTAACACAGAACTATAGAAATACTGTGAAAATGCAGGAGGAATAATCTTATCTCCTGCTTTTTCTATAGAAGTCAAGCGGTAATAGGCTTAGACACTGAGTGCTTATCCGACCTAAAACATTGTACAACATTTAAACTGTCAAGTTTTTATCTTCAGGAGTGCCAAAATGCTTGTGTTCTATTCTGGTTTTACACTTCCACAACATAAAATCCAACTAAATTTGAAACTTTTTAAATTAATTCTGTTTTAATTTCCTGACAATGTTTTGATTTCATGACAATGGTAAGCCTGAAGCTGTGGTCTGTTGCCACCATCAGTTTTTCAGGTTTGGGATACAGAAAAATCCAGGTGGCAGCATTGACTCAGACTTGTCTGCAGAGTAGTTGAAGAACTGTGGTCCAACAGTGATTTACTGCACTGGAAAAAAAACCCCAAGCAAATTTATAGAACTTGTGTTTATTGTTACAGCTGTGTTTTGTGAAACATAACTTAGGCTAATTTTGTGTCTGGAGCAATGATTAGAAGAGCCATTTAGTTATTCAGTGTAAACATTTGTTCAGTGAGGGAATTGTTTCTAGCAATAAACTCACTGCAATGTGCAGCGTTGTACCTTGCATTATAATTTCTGTGGCTAATCCAAATATGGTAGAAGTCTGTCATGCCAAAGTAATCTATATTTTATAATATGTAATACAGCTACCGAGAATACCAATATCAGTATTTGATATTTTCTTTGTATCTTTGTTAAACTCAGAGCATGTATATTATATTGTATAATATATGTATATTGTATGTGTATTAATATACATTGATTTTTGTGTCAAAGATATATCCCCTTCATTCATGTCAAGTATATATCCATTTCATTCTGTCTCTACTTGTAGGTTCTGGTTCACCAAACAATTCTGATGATGAACAAAAAATGAATAATTTTATAGAAAAGGGTACAGTATTTTTCTTTCCTTTAGTCTTAATTTTTCTTAAGTTCATCTTTTGATAGACTTAGATTGATTTTTTTTTTTTTTTATTAAAATATTATTTACAGTGAAGACCAAAAGCAGAAAGTTTTCCAAGATGGTAACCAATGACATAGGTAGGAACTAGAAGAATTCTAATCTTTCTAATCCAGTGTCTTACTCTATGCAGCACTAACCCAGCAGCAAAAATAAAGGCAAAATAACAGTCAAATTTCAATGCATTAAATTATTAATTTTTTCATTCTTTATGCTAATTGGTAAATCTGTGGGCTGCTTCTGTACTAAATACACTGGGCACAATAATTAGAAAAAATCGAGGATCTTGGTGTTTTAAATTCTCTGATTTTACAATTGCACTTCTCTGTTTTTCTGGATGGGTGAAATTCTAGTACATAGTAAGAGTTCAGTCTATGCAAGTCGCAACATGATTCCACTACTTTTGCAAAGGTGCGCTGGTTTTGGGAACATATGGCTGATACCATTTCTTTTTTATACATTGGATTCTTAGCCATATGGTCAGATTTTTATATGACTGTGGCCAAGAAGGAGGTGCTATGGTGGTTTCATTTATTCATCTGGAACAGGACTGGCTTCTATATATAAATATATCCCACTGCTGTTGCAGAACTCTACTTTTCTGCATCCAACAGTGATACAATACCCTACCAGCTCTAGACTTGTGTCTTAACAATTTGGCAACAAAATTGCTTTGAGATATGTTGTATGCAGGTGGATTGAACCCTTTCATGGCTGGAATGGAAATAACTCTGCTTCTGACGACTGGGTCATTAAATAAATGAAAGCGAGAGGCTGTATGATTTAGCTTTGGGAAAGAGACTCTTCTTCCTTAACTGGGATATGGTTACTTTCATTGCAGAATCACTTTGTTAATGGTTCATTTTGTTTTCGTTTAGCAAATTAGTATATCATAGTAGGATGATTTCATTTTATCTCTGCAATCAGTTTAGGTTGAAATTATATAGTAAAACTATTTGCTAAGCTATTATTTCATAGGTTGTGTGGAACCATAGGTTGAGACTAGGGAGGAAGAGATTTCTTTTCCTGAAGTCTCTTTGGTTTTTTCCATTTGACAATTTAAGTTTTATCCTAAAATATTAATCCCTTTCATCACAATTCAGTGTTTGAGACAAAGAATCATTCAAAATTCAGTGAGAAAAATAGAAATATGACAAAGTAATCCTTGAAATTTGTGGTACAGAATGAGAAAGTACTGTACAAAGGGCATATTCTTGCTCTATGTTGAGACCTTCTTGCAATGATACCAGAAATGGCAGTGAAAATGAATTTTGAGGCAGCAAAAGTCTGAACATAAGTCAAGAAAGCAAATGGTTGTCAATAATATATTATATGAATTCATCTGTAATTACAAAGAAATTACTGTTTTTGACATAAGCATTAATATATTCCCCTAAAGGAAATTCAGGGTAACTAGAACCTAATGTTCATGTCTTCTAATGAGTAAAACAGCACCTAATCTTGTGCATGTTATATCAATGTCCATTGAGGTAATGTTTCCCTTTTGTCTCTTTTGAACATAAGACACGCTGTCTTGTGCAAAACACATGGAAAATTTGACTGACTGTGACCTCTTTTTTTTTCCCACTTCTTTTCAAAGAGTTATGTTAGAGCATTAATAAAGTATGCTAATGAGGATTCTATAGAGCCATTCACATCTGTTTCAGCTTGAAGCCTTTCAGCTGAAAGTATTAGGAATGTTTTTGACAGCTATAAAAAGCAAAACAGTTATTTATAAGCAATGCATTCTTCAGGGTGTAAGTTATACTGTGATTTGTGTAATTTTGCACAGTTTATTGGAAGCTTAAAGATAATTATTTATTTTGCATTTTCCTAGTTTTGAGTGGTTTGCTGGGCACTGAATGTGGTTGTTTCACTGCCGTGTTTTCTATAGCTTATCTGGCATGCTTATTCTAGCTCTTTCTGAACTTACATTCCAAGCTCTTTCACATAAATAAAACACCTCTTCTGTGTTGATAGTTGCATGTTTTTGCTTTTCGTTGTTTTAAACTGAATTGACAACCAAATGTTAATGGACAATGAATTTTGTAAAATTCGTCACTGTCATTAACATCACCATGTTGTATGAAACAAATTGTTTGTCATCAGCTGTGTTCTCAGGGATGAATTTGATGTATTTGATGTATATGGCGTGGTCATAGCTCTCTGCACTGGCATATAGAGCAATCAGTTCAAGTTCTTTCCATTCTTTGTCAGTGTGTGAGATACAACCTGCTAAACATGGTGCGAAACAGAATTAGAATCATTTACATTGGTAACTTCAGTTGCTGTTAATATCATTCCCGTGTTTGTCACATGGAAACAGGGAGCAAGGGAATACTGCTAGCAAAGTGTGAAGTAATTTCATTTCAGTGATAGGGCTGCAAGGTGGAAACATCACACACTGTTATAAATACAAAGCAATTGTAAATTTAGTCACTGTATTGCAACTGATGTAGAGTATCATCATTTCTACAGATTTCTATAATTAGTGACAGTAACAAACAAGGTTTTTGTGGTTGGTGAGAGGATCAAAAAACGATGTAAAACTGAAACAAATAGCCCTAGTAAAGCAGTATGCAAATACTTTGTGCATCAACATTTCGATCAGTTAGTCTGGTCTGTTGTTTTCTTCTAAATACTCAACTGCAAATGCTCTGTGCTAAGGAATGGATAGTAAATCAAGTTAAAGACCTGTTGTGAATGTGCTGCTTTTGGGTCATGTTTCCCTTTTATTTGCATCAAAGATGAACCTTGAAAAAATTATAGTTAATCTTTACCTTGGAAATACTGAGATGCTTGATTTAACTAACCATTTCTAGAAATTTGAGAAAGTACTGTGGCCATTATTGAATCCAGCCCATTCTCTTATGAATGTCACATATTTGAAAGTATAAAAAATATGCTGTGAAGTAATATGCACAAGTATAGTAAACATAGATTAATTTACATAAAGAAGAATTGGCAGGAAGTACTTAATTTCTAAGGCTGTGTCATTTTTATAGAAGGACATTGGGATCCAACTTCAGTGGAAGCAAAATATTCAGCTGTTTTACTCATAATTTGGTTAGTTAAATATTTGGCATGAAGAGATATAGACAATTAAGTATTATAGCTACAAGTTGTGTTGGAAGTTGAGCTGTAACAACCATTTCTGGAAAAACCTTTAGTAAAGGTGCCTGCAGAATATGGTAGATTTGAAGACCTTTAAAACTGTTCTAGTAGCCCACATGTCAAATACTTCTCAGGAAAATCAGTCTTATTTATATTCTGCACTTTATAAATTTAAAAATAATTGCAAACAGTATTAGGAGACAGACTTAAGCTGATTTAACTCCAAAATTTTATAATCCCTGCTGTTAGTACTGACAGAGGTTTCTCACATTTTTTACATTCTAAGTGTATACCTAGATTTTTCTAACATTACTAAAATAATTGACCATTCGTGCTGTTTCATGGAATCAGATTTTAAGAGGTTCATAATAAGTTCTCATTTGCCCTGATGTCAAAGACAGTTTCTTTCAATGTGTTTTTAATACTTTGATCTAATTTTGGATGTATCCAAGTACATATTTTCTTACAGTATCTTGTAAAATGGTTTTATTATTCTCATGTGAATTTTAGAGATTTCAACATTTGTTGATGGGTAATGTAAATATTTCACTTTGTGTAGTTGTCAAATACAGAATGATTTGGGAGCTTTGGTATCTCTAACAAATTCTAAGCTGCTTAGTTATTTCTCATGTAATGTTATATGAAATAGACTTCATAAGTGGTTCTCTTTGCTGTCAAGGCTCCAAGATGCGTCTCCTATATAATCTTTAGAATTTTATTTTAAAATAAAAGGAATGGAGGAGAAGTCACTGTATAGCTTTCAAACTGATGTGCTGTGCATTTTAAGGTCTATACCAGCTCAGGATAATGCACAGCAGATGAAATGTAACTGTTACTTGTAAGCCACAGCTTCCTATTGAGAGTTCAGTCATGTCTCAGCCTTCAGGTTTTCTTCATTGAACTGAAGGTTGTTCCTGCTATACTGACACATAACATGTTATGGAAAGGCAGTCTTTCATATTTAACACCTGCCTTCCCGAGCCTGACCTATGAGAAATCTCCAAGAATCCTTGGGTTTGGACAGTTCTCTGATGTGATACCTAATTATATATATTGACAGAACGTGTGTGTGCACCTGTGTATTACTCTAGGTTTTCTAATTTAGAGGAATATTAAATGTAGGTCTAAACCCAGGCAAAACAGCCCCTGTTGTGTCGAGCAGCAGTGTGCCAGGAGGAGCAAAACAGCTCCCTGATCTGTGTCCTTGTCTCGCACCAGTCTTGGCTGTAAATGCTGCAGCAACCACCACCCCCAAGAGAGATATTGAACTCTGATATGACAGCTGCTATTTGAAGTCAGCCACGTGCAGCAGGAGCAGTCAGCATCACCTCTGCCCTGTTGTACAGCTGGAGTGAAAGGCCTGACGCTGAATGCTCTCTCTCTAGATCTCCATCCTGTATCTTCCATTTTTCTCATTTATATCTTTTGCTTTGTACAAGGTGTCCAGCATGTTGCTGGTTTTCATCTGAGGCATAAAAACCCCTGAATTTATGAAAAATTCTAAAACTTAAGCCAATGTGAATACAAGGAGGGGGGGTTTTGTACAGAGAATTTTAGTTAAAAAGAGCTTAGCTGGTGAAATATTCCCATTTTCCCATGTTTAGGCAGTTTTTTCTTTAAACACAAGATGGCACCATTGCTATTGGAATAGGTTCTTATTTCTCATTTACATTTGAATTATTGAGGTTTCTGACACATTAACATATGTTTTGAAATGTTGAGGGTTTTTTTGCATAGCACAGTAATTCACAATTTCCAGTAATGATATCCTTTTTAACAATTCATGTATCCTCTTATCCTATTAATGAGGCATATATGTTGAAAATTGTCTGACAAATTTGTTTTATCTTACCAGCCTAGTTCACACAGCTGGCCTTTCACTAAGGAACAAAAGCTAAAACTGGATCAGCTCTCAAAATCCAACACACTTGCCTGTACTTGCTCTTACCTGTTATATTATCTGTTAACTAGAATATTTTTTTCTTTTTTTTTCCTTTATTTTTTCCTTTTTTTTTTTTTTTTTTTTTTTTTTTTTTTTTTTTTTTTTTTTTTTTTTTTTTTTTTTTGGTCAGTTTTCTCCCAGTTGTCAAGATTGTGCTAAATGTTTCTATTTGAAAAGCCAAGGGTGACTGTACTGGTCTTCAATTAGTTAAATAGGTTAAGGTATTTACACGTGGTGAAAGCTGTTAAAAGTCAAAAATAGCTCCAGTTATTTTCTATGTACATACTCAAGGTTTTATTCAGTATCGTGGCTCTTATTATTTAAATATCTAACAGAGAAAACAAGCGTTATGAGGAATGCCATTCTTGTAATTCACTATTCCAGATGAGATTTCATGATGTCTCTGGAAACTGATTTAAGTTCAAGCTGACAGCAAAAAGATGGGCTCCTCGTCACTAGTGCTGTTGTGTACCCTGGTTTTCTGTTCATTTATCTGAGCTCTGACCTGAAATAGGAGTTGATCTTGTTTGGAAGCAACCCTTGGCAGAAACGTCATTTAGATGAGTTTTGGCCTCACCTTTAAACTAGATATTTGCTAGTGCTAATGCAAGGATGAGGGGTAGAAAACATGTAGTCAGGCTGCCCTTTTCAGTTCCAGCCTGCACTAAAATAAGTGCATTTCTGCCTGAGAGTAAGTAATTTCAATTTAATTCAAACATACTTCTAACGTTGACACATGAAGGAAATTACAAGATTATTTCTGGAGTCTTGTTCTCAAATTTTTATGATGTATGACAGGAATAAAACTGTTCAACTATTCAGATAACTAGCATTTGCAATATTGATGAGCATAATTGATGATACAGTGAAGTATTTCACTTTCTGAAGGAGTGGAAGTAACTTTAAATCACATGCTGTTTTCAGAGTATGTAGAAATTGGAATGATTTCTGTTAAAGTGATAATTAGAATGAGGTAACTCCAATTTAACAGAGAACAGCAGCAAAATTCAGGCTGCTTTGAGTGGTATCCATTACGAGGTACTCCTAGAATTATGAGCCTATGCTCAGTATCTGCTTTAGGAAAAGAAGTATTACCCATGCAAGATGATAAAGAATTTAATGATACATCAAAACTGAAGACTGAAGCTTGTGGCTGGGAAATAAATATGGACTGTAGTCCTGGTCTAGCAAATAAACTATGTCAAATAATTTCTTCTCCAGTAATTTTTGAAAAAAGATGGAAGGGGGATGTATGCCTACTAATTTATTTGTGATGTTTTCTGTAGCAGCATTTGTTTGTATTGTACTGCAGTTTAAGTGGACTGCAAGATTTCCATTCCTATAAAAAGAATTTCTAAGTTAGGGATGAGTTGAAGTGCTATTTTTCACTTGAGCACTATTATCAGAATCTTTCTATCTCTTTTTTTTAATGTGTTGCAAGTGTTTGTATGCTGCTGATTTTATAACTATTCTCTGTAATGTCTTCATTCTTCTAAGGTTGTGGATTGCATCTCAGATGATTAGCTTTTTACACATGTGCATTAATTTTAGTGTAATTTCTTTTTTTTTTCTATTTTAAATGTCTCAGGTTTGATCAGAAAGTAGGGCATAAGAAAGAGGGATGGGATCTTAACTTTTTGTGAGAATCAGTGCACATTCTTGCAATTCTGACTTCTCACCTGAGGAGTTAAAACTTGAGACTGAGCCAAAGCCAAGTTCAACCAATCCATTAAGTCCCACCTGAAGAGAAATCAAGCTCAGCAAAAGCGATAAGATGTTCTATTTAGGGATTTTGCTGTCTTCCACGATTTAGTTTGCAGCCCTCACTTGAGGAAGCGAGGCTCTGCTTTAGTGGAAATCCTGTAAAGTACCTCAATGAATGTAATAAACAATTATATATTAAATATTGCGAAAGAAGCAAATAAGGACCAGCAAAATTGTTTATTCTTTTTAAAAGAAAGATATACTTCACTTTTCAGCAAAGATGTCCAGGAAGCTAAGTTTGCCAACTGAGTTAAAGCCTGATTTAGGTAAGTTTATATAGTTGATTTTATTTTTACTAAATCTGAATGTGAGTATGTTAAAGTAAGAGGCCTAAATTATGTAAGCTATCATGACTTTATGTTGCATTTGTCTGAAGTCTAGAAATAAAATTTTAATTCCACTCTTTTTGGAGACTCTCAGGCACAAAATGTCATTGCTGTCATCATAAGGTAAGCCTGCAATTCCTGTATATGGCTTATCACACTTTCACCATAATTTTTAGGCATCTGTCACTCAATCAGTAGTGCTGTGATAGCAAAAGCGTGAATAACAGCATTAGGAAAACTGCTGCCTGTTTAGGACCATCTGATACATTTTAAATTGAAAAATATCTTAACAGGATATGTTGAGGTGCTCTCAACAAATAGTTGGGCATAGTCTTCTAAATGTTAATTGTCTTGTGACCACTCTCTCTAAAGTAAAGCAATATACAGCTGTTTGGATGGATGACCAGTCTGAGAATTTATTTTTCTTGAAAATGCGCAATAACTTTTTAAATAAGGATCAGCTCAGTTATGAGATCTGTAGTACTAAAGGTCATTGTGTTGCCTAACTAAAACAGCATACAAATGAGTAGGTTGGGGTTTTTTTAATACTTTGCCAGCTGTTAGATCAGATCCAGCTCCTCTGACTTGTTCTCTAAAGATGATGGGGGACAACTGTAGACCTACAGCAGTAAATGCAGCTGCCTTCTGCCTGCCACAGTTCACTCCTCTTCCTGCTGCAGAATTGTTACCACAAGCCCAGAGGACAGACAGGATCAGGCTGGCAGCTGTAGCACTCTGTGTTTGCCAGGTGCCGCTGCTATCGACAGGGGGAAAAGTCCGTGGCACTGGGATATTCTGAAACTGAGCTGGACCACCCTGGTTTACAATTGCAGCTTGCCCCTCTTAGAGAAATATGAAGTTGGAAGCAACCCTCAGAGATTCTTTAATCCAAGGATTGGCCAGGATCCTTTGGCAGGGATACAAATGTTTTGACAATTTAACCTCTGATCTATTCATGAGCCTCCAGTAAATAAGTTTTTAGAAATATACCAGATAAAGTTTCACTGTTGTGTAGTCTAATTAGACAGATTTCCTGTTATTTAATCAAACTTCCTTGCTTCCATATTAACTTTTTCTTGTCCTTTCCACAATAAACAGGGATAATAAGTACTTCCTATCTTTGTTAGTAATTTTTTTATGCTGTTGAAATCTGTCATCGTATCTCTGATTTCATTTTTGCAGATTTTTTTTCTTTACAGAATTCAATTCCTCCTTCTTTAGGTTGTGGTATCTAAACCTAGGGTGGCTTCTGTTAATCTCTTCTGGAATTGTAATTTTTCCTCATCTTTCTAAACTTAGTGTCCCGAACTAGACCAATTTAACTGTGGCTATGTTGGCACAAAAGAGCAGAAGAATTTGATGAGTCTTTTCAATATCTTTCTGTTGTTCTACACTACATTTACTAATAGTTTAGGAATAATTTTGATATAGGGTGAATTTCATACTTGGCAAACTGGAACACATTTAACTTAAATATTAACCAATTGTAATTCTGCTGTTTTACTCACAGTTCTTTGATGGCAATAAGTGCTTGGAAGTGTTACTTTTTTCTAACGAAGACTGGTGAAAAGTGAATGCTGAATTTTTTTCAGCACTTTCCAATCTTGAAAGAGTTACAGTGTTTTTACATCACTTAATATTTGCTGTTCCTTCTACTGAAATAATGGAAGGGTTTTTTGTCACATCATTTCTGATATACTCATAAAATAGTCTGTACCTTCTGAATTGTAATAACCTTTGACTGGTTTTGACTTTGCATGTGTGTGAATATCTGTGCTTAGCGACCTCATTTTGTTCTGTGTAAAATTCTTCTAGGTTTTCAGGTCTGTAAATAACTTTCTTAAGCAGTTATAATTTTTTTTTCTTAATTTTGCTTCTGTCTTTTCTTGTAATGGTGTAGCTTTTGCATAGTGTTCTTCAGTGTTGACTTGCTCGTATTTTTGTCACTTATGTGGCCATATCCACTGGCTGTAGGAGACAACTGAAATGCCTTTCTTCCTAAATTCATTATCCTTATCATTTTCTCTCATTTCTTTCCGTGGCTTCTTGAAACCTACTCTTCCATGATCTTGTTCTTTCAAATTAGTTTTCTGTCTTTAGATCTTAACCTGCTCCTTTTCCTTTCTGAACAGATAAAATCTAAAGTATGTGTTTCTGTATGTATTCTCCACTTTCTAAAACAGAAGTTATCTTGAACATACCCTTGTCTGCATTGTACCATTGCTTTTCAATGTTCTAATCCAGTGATTAAGATCCTATTGCTGCTAGGTGCTATTCCTTGCTTTACTTACTCCAAGAGTCTCATCTTTCCATCCTTCTGATGGTGTGTAGTGATTCATCACACTGCTGTTCCTTCCTCTTCATCTGAATCTAATCCATTTACAAATTTCTTCCTTGACTTCAGGATAAATAGGGTGCACTAAAGCAGATAAACTTTTAACCCTTCGTTCTGTCTTCTGAATGGATTCTCCACTCTCAAAAGTGCTCATATTGTCTGACAAGTTAGTTTTTATTGGTTTTTTCCTGTCCATTCCAATGCTTCTGGAATTTGTACACATGCTCTTCAAATCAACCAGCTAGAACTCACAAATGCACATTTAAAGCTATGCCTATTGCAGTTACTGTATGATTGATTATATTCAGACTGATTAATCCATGTTAAAATTGGAAAAAACCATTAAATTAGTAAATACTCAAGCCTGAAAAAAACAAGCATCATAAGAGGTGGTGGTCATTAGAAGACTTATAAAAACAAATTATTGTTTTCACTGTTTTACATTGGATTTATTGTTTTTAATGTGGAAACTTAGTATGTCAGCATCTGAGTGATTAAGTTAGTTTCTATAATCCATGTTTTATATTTGACAGCTAAAATTCAACAGGACAATGTTTTTTTCTATCCTTGTTGGAATGAGGCAATTATCTCCTGAGAAGATTCACTGCTTGTGTTAAGTAGATGTGTGTATTTAGTCAGTTGAAATCTAGTATGTGTGCTTTCCAAATGCATGTTAGATATTCTTTGTAGAAAGTTTTTCAATTTGATGAAACTAACGTAGTAATACTTTCAAATACTTCATGGTTAAGTGTTGTTCTTTAGCTCTTAATCCTGCTTTAAAAATGTCAATTGCGTCTATACCCTACTCAAAAGATTTTTTGAGATATTTTTTAAAAAAGCATAATATAAATTGCATCAAGCTTTTGCTGGTGAGGGCTGTCTTTTGTTAAAACTTTGCAATTATGAATTAAGAAAGTATAGCATTAATTTGTGAATGCACGGATAAATTCAGTGTATGCTGATGTATTGGGTATTGCCACACCTACAGATAGTGTACAGCAAGAGTGGAACAGCACATTTACTTTTGTTAACGTTAGAATTCACTTGTTTGCTAAACAGTGAGCAAGACATCCTGAAAGGCTTTAGTGCTGTTACTGGCGCTGTGCTACAGCATTCAAAGTGGAGATCTTCAGCTTTGCATAGCAGTACCAGGTGGCATTTGATAGCATTTGTTGTTTCTCTTACTAAAAATTTGGGTTAGATCTCCTGCACACAGTTTCCTAAAGTGGAACAATATTGTGAGTCACTACAGGTTCCATGCTATCGTGCTGTGTGGATGCCACTGCAGTTCCTTAAGTAAAATAGTTGTATCTTCCTAAGATTAGTTAACTGTGCCCCATGGGAGCCAGTATTTTTTCATCTGATCAATGAGCTAATTGGCAGAGAGATTTGTAATTCAACTTCTTTAAGGGTGTGCCACCTGATGACTATTATTCTGTGGCTCTAGAACACAGAAATATGCCTAAAAATTGTTCATGATAATTACCTAATGGCAACCTCTGCAACAAAGATTGGGTGCTTTGCTCAAGAAACAGCTGGAAACTGGGGCATAAGGACATATGTCTAAGGAAGGATAGGGGTGGAAAAATCAATAGCATTATAGTTAGTATACAGTTGATGCTAAAGAACAAAAGAATAATTAAATTCTTTTAATCCCTGCAATTTGTCATTATTTTTAATTATTAATTAAAATACTGATTTATTTTCAGATGTCAAAGACAACTCTTTCAGTCGATCCCGGAGTTCTAGTGTAACTAGCATCGATAAAGAGTCGCGCGAGGCTATTTCAGCTCTTCATTTTTGTGAGACTTTCACAAGAAAGGCTGATACATCACCTTCCCCATGCCTGTGGGTTGGGACCACGCTGGGTACAGTGCTTGTCATTGTACTGAACTTACCCCCAGGAGGAGAGCAAAGACTTCTTCAGCCAGTAATTGTTTCTCCTAGTGGTATGTACAGAGCAGACAGGCTAAAGTATGCTTCAATAAAGTATTGATGTCATTCTTCATATTTTTTTAAGAAACTGTTCAGGATTTTCTTTTCAATTACTGATTAATTAGAAATACATATTCCATTGATTTAACTGCTACGTTTAACAATGTAGACTAATTACTTTATTGCCAGAGTTTCTCAAGTTGGAAAAGTGGAAAGTACAGTCTCCTAAAATATAAAAATACAACTCTAGGGTATACTTGCTGAGAAAACAATGTTTTCAGTTGTTAAACAGAGATAGCAGAAAAGAGTAATAGTATGAAATGCTCAGTTTATTATTGTTTTCTAGTCATAAAGTAAGAATCAATTAGTTTTCCTGCAGCAAGTAAAGAGAGTGCAAACTAAGGCTGTAAATCAAACAACTAGCTTGAAATATTAGTGATAAAATATTCCTTTGGATTGCTGTGAAAGGTCTTGTATCTTGTTTTTCTGATGCACAGCAACTGATTTTGTTGTAATTATGTGTTAATGGTTTATTGGATATACTGTTGGGCATTGATTTAGCTTTCCTGCTACCACTGTCTCATGCAGAACATGCTGCTCTAGTCCATTTTGCTACACAGATGGTATCAAACATACAAATTGCAATGCTATTTAATTGTGGGAATGATTAGGAGTGGACATCTAGACCATATATGTGATTTTTGCCCATCAAGTAAGGCACTGGCAGCAGTGTTCACATTTGGTAACATTTGGTCACAAAGGCAGTGCTGCAGGCTAAGCAGTGTGTTTCATCACTGGATCTGCAGCATAATCCTTAAAAGATACTGCTTTATATTTTGTACTTCGCAAATGTTCGTGTTGTTACTTATGTGTTAATAAATTAAAGTAAAATGAAATTTATTAGCTTAAGATCTGACCTACAGAGACAGTAATTTCAGAAAGGAAATTTCAGAAAGGGCAGTAAGGAGGGAAAACTTTTCTCTTTCCTTTCAAGCTAGAGAAGTGGATTCAAGTGTGAACTGCAGGGGAGAAATAAAAAAAACCGCACATGCTTGTTTCTGAACCAATTAAAGGAAAAAGTGGGGCTTACCTTTGACTAATAACATTTATTGTTGATATTAAGCATACTGTGTACTCATCAGGAGAGAATGAAATGAGTTGCATTTGTGACACTGAACTTAAATACAAATGTGTATGCCAGCCTGGCTCTCTTAATAAATGTATCCATTTCCCTTGAAGTTAATGGAAGAGTATGCACTTAAACCTTGAAAACTGGTCTAACATTTTATTGATTACGTTTGTGCTTCATTGGTTTTTTAGATAAATGCCCAAAGATTTTCATATACCCATTTTGCTACAGAGGCAAACTGAAGTTCTTGTTTTATTTCTGCTAGCTTCTTAAAGGAATATTTTGTAGCTTGAAAAACAATTCAGGAGAACTGTTTTAGAAATGTGCTCAACTATTCTTTCCTAGGAACTATCCTGAGGCTAAAAGGGGCAATCTTGAGAATGGCTTTTTTGGACACCACAGGATCTTTGGTCCCACCAGCACATGAACCCTGGAAAGAGCACAATGTTCCTGAAGATAAAGATGAAAAAGAAAAAGCAAAAAAGCGGCGACCTGTCTCAGTGTCCCCTTCTTCCTCTCAGGAAATCAGTGAAAACCAATATGCAGTGATATGTTCAGAAAAGCAAGCAAAAGTTATCTCACTGCCATCCCAGAACTGTATTTATAAGCAAAATATAACAGAGACTTCTTTTGTTCTTCGTGGAGACATCGTGTCGTTGAGTAACAGTATCTGCCTTGCATGTTTCTGTGCCAATGGACATATTATGACTTTTAGGTAAGACCTGTTTGATAGTAACTTAAATATAAAAAGAAAAAATAGTCTTCTGCTACACAGAAAGGTTCCTTTTCCATAGGATGATGGATTAAAAAAAAAAAATTACGTTGACTCATGGTTGATGATTGTCTAGCGTCTGAGCCTGAATAATTTTGATAGCACATTCCTATTAGTTACGCCTTTAACACATGAAAAAGTTTACCACTTTAGCTGAAGCTACGCTGATTCAACACATAGTTCCAAGCAGGTGATATAGGTCCATGAGTTGAAGTTTGCCTAAAAGTTGAATTTACTCCCTGGTGGAGAAAACTGCCTTGAGTCAGACCTTTAGCTTGTACCTGACCAGACTCTACCTATTTTTTGTGCAGCTGTTTGCATCACACTCATGCCTCAATCTTAGCGTTTTGTTGTGTAGCTTGCTTGTGTCTTAAAGGCCTTAAACTCAGCCTATGAAGGCAAGATTAACTGCTAGCAGTTGTGTAGTAATAAGTCATCTAAAGTAAGGGATTTAAGTTATGAGTTTAAATGTCTTGTAGTAGTAGTAGTGTTTAAATATACTTACAGGTCACCTATGTAATTTTCATGTCCTTTATCTTAAAAGTTTCTAAGTGCTATTTTATTCTGAACAGCAGTGTGTATATACTTACACCCTTGCACCTGCAGTTTAGTTGTGGCCTAATGATAAGATGAATGTGGAACATGGCCCTATAACATTATACCATTAAAGTTCCTAAAAGATTATTTTTAAGGTTTCCAAAAGAAGCTTTCAGCTTGGAAAATTCTGTAAAAAATATTTCTTTAGGAAGTTATTAGGAGTAAAACTAAAACTGATACAATCAAAACTTATTTTTTAATTGTAGTCTGTAAGTCTTTAATTCCATTGATGTACATCCCATGTTTTATGTATTCTAAACATCTCTACAAAATGCTGATCACCTTACAGGGCAAACAGTATTGTTTTTCCTAATTAAAACGAAACTTAGTAATTTTCCGATACCATATATTGAAATAAATCCTGTCTTCTTCAGGATTCATGTTGTTTTCTAATGAACTCTGCATATGTGCTAAATTATAAATACTGAATTGTTAACTTGTGTGAGGATGTTGGACCCCAATGATGAGCTCCATTTCGTAAACATGAATTGCTGCTGGGGAGTGGACCTTACATGCAGTTTGTGTAAAGTTGTCAGAGCACTGTATCATACCCAAGATGCCCAAAATTTATCTACTGATGTAAATTCAGATAGGATTTAGTAACAAACAAATCTGTAACAGAAAAGATTATGAATATCATGCTTGTCCTATCTGATCTAATGTTTTTGTGTTTTGAAGCTGTAAGAAGGTTTTATGCTTCTATTGATCTGAAGCAAAACTCTTCCCTGTTAGTGACTCTCTCTTAGGAATATTCTTATTTTAGATACATGCATGGCAGAGGTGTCATATCTGGGTGATATGCTAGAAGAGATTATTGCTTTTTTATTTCTCACTTTTAAAACTTGCCTCCAAAGGCAATCTCAGCATCATGCAAAAAAAGAAAAAGAAAAAGCAAACAAGGAAACCTGACACTGTTGTGGTTACTACATGGTTCTTTGGTTTAACTTCACTTTGCCCCTTTGCTGCTTTTTTAGTGACTAGAAATAATATTCTTCTGCAGATGGTCTCTGCATGAGAAGTTGTTTATTCTATTATTGGCACACTTTCAGCTAACGACTTTTGTAAATTTTTTTACAAGAACATCACAGGAGATGTTTGAGACAGTGGTTTATTTTGGGTTCCATTTGTCAAGAAATTAGGTGTTTTGTCCCTTCGTACTTGCATTTATTATTATGTTGAGGGAGAGGAATGTTTGGTAGAGGAACATTGTTAAAGCCCAAGTGTACTGTCTGTTCCAGTAGATTGATGCAGTAAGTTCTGCTGTTACATGTACAGAATCAGAAAATACAAGGTAAGCAAACTTTGCTCTAAGAGGACTTTCTCTTAAATATCTCGTCAGAAAAAAAAAGAGGGACTTAATTCATAAGATTGTTTGAGGCTACTGAATTCTGATTTCCTGTGACAGCATACCCATATTATATTTCCAAATGTTCTCAAGGACAGATCTTTTAGACTTGTAATTTTAGTTAAGGAGAAATTATTAACCTGAGGGAAGAGACAGGGTGTTTAATTGTGAACTCTTCGTAGATACTTATCAAAATACTTTGTAATTATTAAGCAGTGCCAAATTCATTAAATAGTGAATTTATGATTTGCATGCTCAGACTGTCATTTTAAAAATGCTTTTAAATGCATCTTTGATACAGATGTTAAAGATTCATTTTTGAGGTGCTACCTTGAAAAATCTCATGTTTTGAGATTCTGTAACATCATTAAATGATACCTGTTTGTGGTACTCACCAAATGGTGAAGAGAAAAAATTATATATTGCAGTTTAAAAATGAGCCATTTGACCAATAACAGACATTTGTGATATATTTAATAGTTTTTTAAATTCTTTTTCTTAAGTTTGCCAAGTTTAAGGCCACTGTTGGATGTATATTACTTGCCGCTCACCAACATGCGGATAGCCAGGACATTCTGCTTCACCAATAATGGACAAGCACTCTATCTTGTCTCACCAACTGAAATACAGAGGCTCACTTACAGCCAAGAAACATGTGAAAATCTTCAGGTAATTAACTCTTTTTTAAAAAATCACTTTTTTCTTAGATACATTCTGAGCTGAGCACTTTGGCTTTTGTGCTTTAATTTCCCCCCCTCCCCCTTTTGTTTTCCTTCACTCTAGAGTCTGATTCTGGATGAATCACTTCATCCATGTTTTTGTAGCTGAATCAGTTTCTTACTAATGTAATTTTGATCAACTGGAAATTTCCTCCTTTAACATTTCCTCCTTTAAAATTCCCTTGATCAATTGACGCTGTTGGGGGAGGGGTGGTGCTGACAGAAGTGGGAAATGCTAACTCAGGATATTTGAAGGAAGCTATTACATTTCAGGGCTATTGACAGCTTGAAAAATTCTCAGTCATGCTTCAGCTTGGTAGTAGTATAGAATAATGAAATAGCAGAGTTGCAGGCTCTACTTTTGTACTGCTACGTGAATACAAGTATTTGTAGACACAGTTTCAATAGTACAAAATCAGGAGTCTTGTCCAAGTTTTTGAGGGGCAAATAAGCTTTACTTGAATGCATTTCTTTGCTTCTGAATTCCATGAGCCCTAAGCTTGCAACCGTCTGAAGCAGATGGTTTGGACAAATTTCATAATATGTTTTTATTTTTCTATTTCCTACATCACCTTGCAAAGACAGATGCCCATTAAAGCGTATTTATTTTGAAATTCAAATCCATTAAATAAATCCTGAAAGGGAAAGAAAATTCCATTTTTTTAATAATTTATGCCTTGTTATGTCTCTCTTTCATTGCAAAGGAAATGTTGGGTGAGCTCTTCACTCCTGTAGAAACACCAGAAGCACCAAACAGGGGGTTCTTTAAAGGCCTGTTCGGAGGTGGGGCCCAGTCACTTGACAGAGAAGAACTCTGTAAGTTATTATTAATTGTTATTTTTCTGGTATTTCTAGCCAAGGAAGCCAGTGATCCTTGATAAATGTATTACCTGTGTTGATAGAACATTACCTTTGTGAAGAGGAAAGTAAAACAGGGAATGACAAATACTTTTTCATAGATTTTGTGTCGTGCACCTTACCAAGAAGATCAGAAAAGCTTGGTGTGTTTTTTCACTGGTTCTTTTATCTCATTTATTCAGCAGTAGATTAGTTGTCCCACTTCTTGTTTTATAATCTTACTCATCTTTATGAAGCATGTACTACTGACCATGATTCTATTTATGCTGGTAAACTGAAAGGGACTGCTTTTGGAGAATGCTATTCTGGACAGTGAGAAAATTAAATCTTCACTCTACTTCAGTTATTTGCCAGATTTTCCTTGTTTTACTTGTGCAGAGCTGCCTTAGGAATGACAGCAAGGAATGACAGAACTCTATGATATTTCAATTCAGTCCTCCATTTATAGGACAGTAAAATTCAGATTTGGCAAAATTTTCATTGTTTTTTTGATTACACTTTTTTTTTCCTGTGGTGGCATTCAGCACTTTAATATATTTAAGGAAAATAGCTTCCATTTATTTATTCAGATATTTGCTAGATGCAACACCATATTATGCAAGCTTATTTTTAAGAACCATTTTCTTATTAACATGAAATGTATCTGTCCAAATTGACAAGGTGGCCTGCCAATCCTTTCTTTTGTGTTGGTTCTTTTGATCTCTACACAATAAAAATTAAATTAGACTTCATTACTTGACCCTGTACATTTTGAGCAAATACCAGATATTTAGAGGTCGCTTTCTATGTTAAAGATTTCTTTATTTCTTTTGTGGGTGTTTATATGTATGTATATATGTATATGTAATACTGTGGAAGGTTGGTCAAGCATTACAGTAGAGAAATTTATGTGCAAAAATTATAGTTTAATATGATTGGGACAGGGGAAAAATACCTTGTAACTTTAGAAGCTATCCCTTTATATAATTTCAAGTTTCCACCATTAAGCTTTGGCTTGGATCTTTAGAAGGAAAGTAGTACTGAATGGAAGAAAAAAAGCCTAATGAATTGTAGCCTGAAAGTGAGTTCAATGACAGTTCAAAAGACATCTGAGAATGTCTTTAAAGTAGCCATATTTACCATGAGGGTCACAGCAGAATCTGTAATAAATGAAATGATTTCTCTTTCTTATTTTGGGAATTCACAGTAAGATGTTTACAGTACTTAATTTAAATGTAAATCATTCTTAATAGAAGTGTAAAATCAAATCAGAGAGTCTTGAAATATTGCATCAAAACATATTTAACAAGTTAATATTATTTTTCCTAGAGGTAGAAAAAAGAAAATATTTAAACCACATTTTATTGTTTAAAATAAATACTCAAATTTCTGTTGTATATACAGTTCTGCATGAGATTGGCACATCAAGTGTC
Organism: Platysteira castanea; assembly: GCA_013397175.1. NCBI lineage: Eukaryota > Metazoa > Chordata > Aves > Passeriformes > Platysteira > Platysteira castanea. The sequence continues at coordinate 255,313 of VYXC01004591.1, forward strand.
TAGATTGAACTGGGTGGCTGATTATGAGCAAAGTCAGTGTAGCCAGTGCCATCACTGGGGTCAGGAGCTGTTCAGCTGATCATTTGTGCTGATTTGTTCTCACAGCCATACTGTCTTTTTACTTTTTTTTTTTTTTTTTTTTTNTTTTTTTTTTTTTGGCAAGGTTTTTACAATAATGACAGCATAGACACCAAATCTTCAGGTGTCTGCATGTAAAATTGAACTTCCATCAAAGGAAACTTCTGCTGGTGGAATTATGCTGGCTGGCTTACATACCAGCAATGCACTTCCAGAACTAACCACAGTTTGTATTTTCAAAGTTATCCTTTGTCTCTTGAACTCAAAACACATTCCATGTGAAATAAGCTATATTGTGCTGGTGAAGTGTTTTTTTAAAAATTCTGTTGATGAACATGAGAATTTTAGTTTTACACTTGAGCTGTGAAGAGGTTACAGTTTTATAACCTGCCTGGAAACTTGAAAATATGTTTGAATATCTCAGTTTTAATGTTGTAACATCTACTAATGTAGAGTAGCGAGTGTTACTCATAGTCGTACCTACAATTAGGTGTTTAGTCTTCATGCAAAGAAATTACACCTCTCTATAAACTTCTTTCAGTGACATTTATGTAATAATGATAGAAAAACTTACTATTCTGTATTTACTGCTTTTTGCAAATAAAGTCGGAGAATCAGCATCTGGGAAGGCATCAAGGAGTCTTGCCCAGCATATTCCAGGACCTGGGGGTATTGAAGGTGTCAAAGGAGCAGCATCTGGTGTAGTTGGTGAACTGGCACGAGCCCGGTTGGCACTGGATGAAAGAGGACAGAAACTGGGAGAACTGGAAGAAAAAACTGCAGCTATGCTTTACAGTGCTGATTCTTTCTCAAAACACGCTCATGAGGTGAGTATGTCAAACTGAACATCAAACTGATTGTCAAATGCAAGTTCTGCAGGTGACTGAGTTCCGCAAAGGCATGTTAGAGGTATCTAAAGGGCATGCACTATCATTGATAAAGGATATTTCCCTTTCATCTATCACTTGTTACTCCCGGCAGTTAAGTACTGATGTAAACACCTTTGTCCCGTGGCACGTTGGTCTAGAGCATGCAGTCTGCTGGAGCGGCATGCAAGCTTCTAAATGTGCAACTTAATTCCCATTACTGAAAAAAATTACTTACTGTCACTGAATTAATAAGAAGAGTAATGCTTTATGTCAGATTCCTGCTGTCCTTAAGAAGGATCCTGGTGTATGCAAACCCCATGAATGCAAGATGATTTTTTTTCCCCAATAACTACAATAGAATGGCTGTTCTCATCCATTTTCATGCCAATGTCTTTCCACACCCTAAATTCCTGTGCAACCTCCCCATTCTCCCAAAAATGTCTTTTTCTGAGGCTAGATCACCAGCAATGATGCTAACATTAGAAAATTCATCATGCTAAACCCTCAGTGTTCAGCAATGTTGTTGCAACTTTGAGAACCCTTGCTAAAATCCTTCTTTCTTGTGCTGATTTGTAAGAATATCATTTATTTGTGTCATTGTACATTTTGGTACATTACAGGAACAGTAATTAGAAATTGCTTTTTGTTTTTCTAGATGATGTTGAAGTACAAAGACAAGAAGTGGTACCAATTCTGATGACTCTCATCAATTACATCTGTTTAATTTTGTCCTGATGAAAAAAATCTTGTTTTTTCATTAACTTTGGCAGGACCACTGAAATTTAAAGGAGTATTCACCATCGGATACTGTTGTTTCCTAGCACAAATGACACACTGTTTTACCTCAGTCATGGCTTTAACTGAGGAGCTTTATATCTAAGAAACACACACACACACAAAAAAAAAAAAAAAACTTGAGTGTTTCTTAGCTGTTGGTTAGTATAAAGTTGGAACAGAGAAGGTAACTGGAACATGTGGAAAAGAGAGTAAAAGGAAATCGTGGCGAGATGGGCAGGGGCAATGCAGGGTCAATCCTGTGTTAATATTTCATATGCCAAAAGTTTTTGTGCTATTGTAATTGCTGCCAGTGTTATACCCTCCTGTAAGGAGAGGCAATAAATCAGGGGTCCAAGAGCTGGAATCAAGTTGTTTGTCTTGCTGGACAGTAGCTGACTTACAATTACCCTCTCTAGGACTCGCTATATTTACCATTATTGTTGAAGAAGAGTTGAAGTTTGCTGTCACTTCTTTCATTTGAAAAGCTGGAAGCTTGGAAGATTTCTTATTGAAAATTGTATACATAGTCGACCTGTGCATAGTCTTTTCTTGGACCCCTGATCTAGTATTCTTGTATTCACATCATATTCTGTGACGTGCAAAACAAAAGAATACGTAATTTTTGCATTAAAAAAGTCAAGTGAATAATATGACTGGAATGTGTCATACTGGGAGTTTTCATTTGTGTTATGGCCGTGCAATGTGAAATGTGGTAACATCTTCCTTGTGGTAAGAATTCTTCAACTTCTGTTCAGTTAAATATTATTTTTTGCAAAAGTAGTTATTGGTTCAGGCTGTGTAACATTTAGAATTGGCTGTGGGTTCCATTCATGCTGTGAGTTTTTATAAATGTTTAACAGAATGTATCTTTACAGCCATTAATTAAAATAGCTGCTCAAAACTTTAAGTTCTAGATGCCCCTTTAGTCCTTTACTATGAAATCAGATAACCTTGGACTCAGGTTTTCAAAGTTTTATACACCATGGAGGTGCTGATGCATGACTAATGGCAAGCAAGCATCTAATACTTAATAATTGTCAGTATGTTGTTTAGCAAATCTCTAAGTTCTGCTAGTAGAGCTCTTTCACAAGTACCTGTCTCAGCCTCACCCAACACTAAAGGCAGTTGTCCTAAAGTTTGGATTTAGTCTCTAGAGCAGTGCTTTCAGTGTAAGCAGTGGTAAAGTGTGCACAAAAACTTTAGGAATTGCTGAAATAATGTTCATTTTGAGTGAGGTAAACAATACAGCTGAGCTAACTTAACGGCTACTGCACAAAAGTGCGAATGACCAGGGCTGTTTTTAGAAGAGAGGATTCCTTAAAATAAATGCTTGCATTTCAAAAATTCCTTTAGACCTTTTTCCTCAAAGTAGGAATAGTTAATGACTGATTTCTTTTTATAAAAGGGAGTACTTAGAAGCTGATAGGTCTACATCGTCTGGAATTAATCACTTGGGTTTGCTTCTCCAAGCATTGCATTTTGTGTAGTTTTTTCACAAACTTTCTGAATGTTCCCAAAGCAAAACCTTGGTTATGTTTTTATTGCAAAGTGATGTTGCAGGTACACAGATAAGACAACCTTACAAAACACCTCAAGGATGCAAAATATTGAAGTTACTTATGGTTCTTAAATCACTTTTCAAATGAGAGGCAAATATGGTTGGGCTTTGTAGCACAAACTGATAAATTCTCTCACTTTATGTATAGCAACATTTAATTTTAAAAGACAATTGAATTGTGTTGTCAGTATGACGGCATGCCCTACTATGCCCACGGTTCAAAGTCCCTAACAAATGAGAATGTGACAATTCGAACAGCAGTATTACGATTTTGTGACAGCTCTGTCCCGTAACTACTGAGGCAATGTCAACTTGAGTTACTTAACTCAGTTTGCCATGCAATATTTGCCTCTGCATATTAATTTATTTTTTAGTGTCTAATTAATGCATATTTAACACCATTTTGTGAGACATCCAGGTAGAATAAAACTAGATAAACCACTATCCATACCACATCCAAAAAACTCACCCTAGCTGACACTTGTCCCCTTCCTTGTCTCACATTTGTAAATTGAGATGACTCACTATGATTTGACCTGGTGAAGATAAACTACATTTCAGGGCAACAGAATCCTGGGAAATTAATCTGGTCAGGCTCTTGGGGGAAAGGATTGTAAAAGTATTCTTCAACAAATTATGGTATCATTCAGTGGAAGATGACCTTGGCTTGAAAAGAAAGCATACTTAACTTTCTCATCAAGATGCATTTGACAACCACCAGCAAGCAAAATAATAAGAGGCAATGAGAGACCATCTGCCAGTGCCGGAAGAGTAGTGGCTTCTTTGGTGTTGCAGAATCTATTGTAGCTGAATCTCCTCTGTTGCTTATGTTCAGGGTATGCTTCTAGATATGAAGGCTGATGACTTGATCGCTCACGAGATAAACACACAAATGGTTCTTGGTCAATAAAAGGGGCTATGTACAATTTTAGTCTAAAATGTTACTTTTTCCTTCCCAATGGAAGGAAGGTGATCACACACACATCATTGCATCTTATTGTGCTATTAGTGGTGCACCTTTTGTACAACAAAGTATATTGAAATCCTTGTGGGGAAGCACCCCTGGTTTTTTCACTAGCATTTCAGTTGTGTGAAATTTTTTAGAGTGTCTGGAAAACTATAAAATACAATTGAGCTATTACTTTTTTTTTTAATGAAAATAAGAAACTACCTGCTGCTACCTATCTGTTTATATGTAGTGTGTCTCATTAGGAACTGTAAACTGAAGAAGCTTTTCTTCACCTTAGTCCTGCCAAATCGTAACTTTTGAATCCTGGTATGTGTAAATACGTGTGTATTCCAAATCAGTCTGAAAGTGTTACACCACAGGCATCTCCAGTGATTTGTTCTTCAGCAAACAGTCAGTTATAAAGTATAGTAATATATAGCTGTGTTTCTTGTCTGTCTTTATGCAAAGTCTTTGTGCCTGAGGTGGTACTTGCATGGCAGGTGATATTGGAAAGCTACATCCAAAGGAGGATTTTTGGAAGCAAGTTCATTTTCTTTTTTTTCCTTTTAGTTTTCCTTTTATTTTCCTTTCTATGTTTTTTTGGGTTTTGGGGGTTTTTTTTGTTTTGGGTTTTTTTGATTTGTTTTGGTTTTTTAGTGGTGTTTTGGTTTTGATTTGGGTTTTTTTGGAGGGGTGGGAATTTTTGTTTGGTTTCTTTTGTTTCCTTTTTTTTTTTTTTCCTTTTTTGCTTTATTAATGGCACTGATCTTACCTGAACTTTTAAACTTGAATTTTTCCTGCACTTTAATTCAATCATGGTATTTTATTCCTTAATTTTGTTTCTGCATTTGTGCAGTTCAGGTTCATTGTTTGTATATAAACACACATGTTCAATAAAGACTTTAGAACAGATTACTTTCAGGCACCTTTGCTAATTATGTGATTTATTTAGAATGTGTGTTTTCTTAGCAAAATATGTATATACAATATAGAATCTAATGAAAGGCACGTATTCTGTGTCAGCATTCAGTTTATAAATTACTGCAACACTTTCACATTTGTTACTAGATAATACAAAAGAAATCTGTTATATTTATACATACTGCTTAAGAATATACTTTTAGTTTTAAATAATTTTTATATGTACACTTCTACGTTTAATTTTCAAAAGACTTACGTTCAAGTTTTAAGTCAAAGTACTTAAAGTATGTATATTATCCATAGAAGTTGTTTTAAGCTTATGAATACATTCATATCTCATATCGAGATGATACAATTACTAAGCAATGAAAACAAATATCCCATTTTGCTTTGCAGAAAATAATCAGTTATTTTTACCTCCCTTTATGAACGTTCTTAAACAATTCTCCAAGTATGGAGCAAGAAGATAGGGAACTAGCCTAATATAAAAGTTTTCTCAATAGCTGGAGTCCATGGCTGACTGGTTTTCTATGGTTTGAGTTTTTTTCTGGTACACACGAGAGACGTTTTTCAGCTCTGTTTCTTGGAATTTTAAAATTCTCCAAAACTGAAGTGAGGTTTGTCCAATAAACATCTTCTTTGAGTAATCTGTGTATTTTGATTATACATCAGCTCTTTACATGTAAATCAGCGTTGGGTTTTACGTGGGTTTGTTTTGCTGGCTTTTTTGTATCCGAAACATGGGTTGGAAAACTTAAGATTCCGTGGTTGAAGTGCCCTCTACTTTCTCCTCGTGGTTTAACATGTCTGGGTGGGCACTGACCGCAGAGAGTCTGGTGTGGAGGGGAGGACTGCAGTGCCTTGCCTCCCTGGCCAATTTGTCAGTTGCCGAATTGTCCCTCATGCCAGCCAATTTTCTGGATAATTCATGTGAATCTTTTTGGGTGGATGTTGATAATTTTGCTACTATCACAAAATCTTCAAATACTCTGTAGACGGAAATTAATGATGTTTGAGGGGTAGAAGTGAATAGAAACAGGGAAAAAGAGGTGTAGTGTAGGTGAATCAGTTAAATCAATTTTACTTCAGTTTTCATTGAAAAGGTAACTTGGGCTAATATTTTCTTTTTAAGCCCATTATAAAGATGTGCTGTATATCTACCTTATTACTGTTTCAAGTCCCATGAGTGTACTGTTTCTGGATTCTTTTACACCTTACAAAGTTTAGACTCAAAGATGCGGGCATTCATTTTTAAAAAGTGAAAAAAAGGAAGAGGGGAAATGAGGCAGAAACACCAAACAACCAAATGAAAAATGTCAATCAGTATTTCTTTTAGTATTTCCATGTGCGCCTAGAAACATTTAAACTAACCTACAGCTGTAGGTTACTTTGACACTTGTATTTCTTTTTGTTAGTATTAAGTTCCATATTACAAGGCAAATAACTAAAAGTTAAACTGTTTCAGTTGAAAACATGTAAGGAGTTGTATGTGGATTACCACTACCATTCAGTAATAGGTGATGGAAAGGGAGAGGGGTGGGAACATGTTTTAAATATTCCCTTTTAAAACAGAATTGTAAATAAGCAGTACTGTGTCATTTTAGACCTGAGCTCTGCTATCTGTAGTGGTTAGAACTAGGAAAACATGCTGCTTTCTAGTTATGCTGCTGTTTCATTGTACCAGCACCATGGGGGAAAAAAAATACATCGGTAAATTTTTCTGACATTGCCCACTCCTGGGCAAGCATGCTTGATGTGTAGCAGTTCTCGTTTCTGTATATGTTAGTGTGTACATGTGTGTTTTCTTTTTCCCTTCTGTTCATTGCAACTTATTCTTCAGTTAAGTCTTGCTGAGCCCCACTAGCTCTTCTGAGGATGATTACTGGAATATGCATTTTTAGGTAGGGTTGCAAATCCATCTGTCTACAAATATAGTTTCATATGAACTGCAAACTGTACTGTTACAAACTCAACTATGTTAGATTGCATAGAGTTATTTTACTTACATGTAGTTGGACTGAATTATGTCATCATAATGAAGTTAAAAAATTAAGTATGGAATATTTTTGTAAATAAAAATACCTGTGCAGCTGGTATTTTAAATTTAAAATGTACTATACATTAATGTTTCAGAAAAAGATGTTCATATATGTGTATATGAATGTGTCATTATGCTGAAGGGCTCTTGATTGGGCAAAATAAACTATTCAAATCTCTCCTGAAATGAGTGTAGCTTACTCCTTTTCTTCCTGACCAGTTGTTTTCCTGCTGTCTGGAGCAGCAGGAAGGTGGGAGCTGTGCTTTATAACGAGCAGAGCAGGATGTGCTGGAAGCACTGGCAGCCAGGCTGATGGGGAGTAGCCCTGGAGGACCCCGAGAGGTGTGAAATGGTTCAGCGGCAGTAAAGTCCCCAGGCATGTCGAAAAACGTTCTGAAATGTGCATAGTGATGGTGACAATGTGAAGTCCTGTTATCTTTGTAAGCTACCAGAAGAGTTAAGGTCATTCATTGTACAGACTCAGTACAGCAAAGTATTTTCTGTAGCTGCATTTGTCAGGGTTTATTAAATGAAGAATCCAGTGTGTATGGGGAGAAGAGATGAAACTGGTATTTTTTTCTTTGCCATGTTTACAGTACAGCAGATGTATTATTTTTTTGGATTGAGGCTCAGCTTTGCCACAGACCAGTTTCTAGCTTGCAGTCTTATTAAATTTGCTGTCTTTTGCTGTTGGGGAGAGAGGGAAGCACAAACAACCCACCTTTGTAAACATACTCTCAATGATGGGGAAATAATGAATCCAAAGAGGGAAATTGCTGTACTTTAGAGAAATTTTTCGTATCTCATGATGTCAAATAGCAAAATAGTTCACTGCTGCTTGTTTTAGTATGTGAGAATGCAGTTTGATCTGTGTGAAAGGTCTGCTAGTTCCAGACTTCTTGTTTTGTTTTTTCTTTAATATCTGATGGTTACACATAATGAACTGGAACTCTGCAGTGCGTGGAGTTATAAAAAGGATAATGCATTGGAATGAAAAAAATTGTTTTATCTTCAGTTTAATTGGATTCTAGATACTTGGATCTGTCACACTGCCTCCAGCTACTTGCTAACTCTGGTAGTCTCCAATAAAAGTAAAAAAGCTACAGTAAAAGTAGCTCCCTCCCTATGGATACTGAGGGACTGCACAGATCAATGGACTGACAAGAGGGGAGTGCCAGGGTGAGGTAGCAAAGTGAAGCATTTTAATTTAGTCAAACTCAGGATTTGATGAGACTGATATTAAAACTTGTTTCCTTTTCACATCATGTGTTTCAACAGTTTTGCTACTGTAAATTAAATGCATTTAAGGCCTACAGACATATGATTTTATGCCCATCAACTCTTTTCTTACCCAGATTTTTTTGTTGGGAGTTTTCATCCAGGTAGGGGCACTGAACCAGCCCCTCCTTGTTGCCCACTGGCCTGTGAGTGCTCAGTGGTATCCCTGATCTTGCCTTCTCCCTCCTCCTGCCTTGGAGCACCTGGACTGCTCCCTTGGCCTTGGGTCAGCCAAGCAAGAGGCTGTTTCCTCCCTCAGGAGAAAAGGTTGCAGGAGGCATCCCGGCCTAGCCTAAGGAAATGGGATGTTTTCCCCCAGAGTCCTGCACTAAGGTAAACCCACAAGAGCAGGATGGCAGCAAGCACCAGTTTCTCACCTCCTTGTTTGCTGGCTGATTTTTCACAATGTGTAATTAATGCTCCCTCAGTAAGGGCTTGGGGGCTTGCATATGCAACTCATTAGAGTGGCAGAGTTCTGCTCACTTGCTGTAGCACACAGTTTTCTGTATTTTTCAGCCACAGGAGACAATCTGGGCTAAGGCTTGTGCACAGGCTGCTCAGGAGGAAGCTGTACCCACCCCCACTGCCCCAGCTGAGACCTGGGGAACACTCCTTTAGCCTCAAACACTCATTTAGAGCTGTTTGATTCCAACACTACTCAGAAGGGCTGGCAGAGGCCTGTAGCAAGGCCACGGTCAAGATGAAAATCGAAAGGTTGATGTGTTTTGGAGCAGGTAACTGTATTTTTGTATCTTCCTGTGGTTGCAGCGTGAGCAGGACTTGATAGGTGGTTGAGTGTTTGAAGGGGTTTGTAATCAGAATGTCAGATTGTGCCTATGTTTTGATAAGTTTATGAACTCCTCTGCCTAATTAAGCAGACAAAATGAGAAATTTCATACAATTCTGTTTTCTATGGTGCAAGACACTCCTGGAAAGAATAATGTGGAATGCAGTCTCCCGTGACAGAGTGAACAGAAAACAATTTCGAGCTGGTATACCCTAATTCTCTTGTGCACCTGCAACTCTCCTAGCACCACTTGAGTTAAGTACTTTTTATCTGAGTGTCACCTACTGACTACGGTGCTTTTTCTTCCAGGATCTCCAAGGACACAGCACAGTGGTCCAAGGTCTCATGAGACTTCTCTTCCTTAGAGTTGCTGTCCTCAGACTGAGTATGCACATGTCTGTTGTTCAAGATGTATGTCAGAACTTCATATCAATTTATATAAGGAAGAACTGCTGTGTTTCGCTTTTTTAAATATATCTCCTATGAAAGGGTTAGAAAAAGGACTAATCAAGGTCATTGCATCACGTTTTCTTTTTAATATGCTTGAACTCAAAGTCAATTCTAGCTGTAAACTTTGAGGCCCTTTACCTCCCATTTTGTCTTTAGCAGAGCAGTTTCTGGTTGGGTTTTAGAGTTCCCAAGCACTTCACAGATTTTTTTCAAGACATTCTGGAAATTAATTCTTTATTCTACTGTTTCTGTTAAACCCCTTTAGAAAACATTTTTAATGCAATTTTAAATTATAATTTGAGGTCAGAGCAGGATCCATGGAAGTTGCATTGACTTCCAGAGCTTTCCCTCATTTTTAAAAGACCACCAATTGGTTTGGCTCTATGTCTGACATGCAACTGCTTGCTCTTTTTAGGATACTTCTGTAAGCAGCTTCTTTCTCTCCAGTAGTCTAGTTATGCTGCATGAACCAGTTTTGTCAAGTAGCCTGTGGGCTGTAGTCACCCATGCAAGCTTTCTTTACCTAAAGAAAACTGAAGAATACCTAAATATGGCTGGGGTTTTGAGGCCGTGACATCATTATCACAACCACTTGAAAGTATTTAGCAGATTATGCCCTAAGGGACGATAGAAAATGTCTTCATGTGCCCTCTGCAGGGAACAGTGCAACCTCTTCAGATTTGCATCATGTTGGACCTGGGGAGCATTGTATCTGAGGCCTTTCACTATTTCAGTGTATTTCAGTAGCAGGAATGGGGATGGCTGAAGGGGATGTAGAGTTTAGCGAGAGTTTTAACTCAGACCATCAAGATATCTTTCAAAATACAAAGTGACAGGGATTGGCTATATACCATATCCTGGAGAGAAAATTTCAAGCCTGAAAACCCCACTCCTTGTGATTTAACCTGGGGAAAAGGCAAAGCGTATGTGAATAATGGTGGTTTGCTGTATTCCCCCACTGCACTGATGGGAAGCAATAACCAAAAATTTTTCCTGTAGCTGTTAAAGGAATTTCTTTATATTTGCACTATAAGCAGTAAGGTTGTCATTTGCTCTCACTCAGAATGTGAGTTGCATGTCTTGCTTTATCGTTGAGCTACTGTTGTTGGTCTACTACCTGATTGTTACAGGCAATATAAAAACATGGAAAAAATGTGGATCTGAGCCTGTGGTCCCATAGGCTTCAGCCTGGTAAAAGAATTTGTAGCATAGCTCAGAGAGGCAAGGAGGCAGAAACATGAAAGGGGCTTGAGCTGGTTGGCACAGCACTGATTCTCTTCTTGTCACATTTTTGCAGCTATTATTCCAAAGAAAGGCTTTTAAGAATGCATTTAAAATGAGAAAAAGTGACAGCTTGTGCATTTACAGGGAGCTGCTTCCTAACATAAACATCCTGGAAAAAGAGAAGTTGGACTGTTTGAAAAATCTAGCCAGAAGTGGTAGTGTTTGGCATAATTCACTGATCATGAGAGACCTGGCATCCCACTGGAAGGAGCAGTGATAGCTCTGGAGGGGACAGGGTGCTGAGGAGGCAATGGACGTGGAGACAAGCTGCTTGCATTTGCTGGTCTCAAGAAGAGGGAAGGTAGCACGGGGGGAGGCAACAAGCCCGACAGCTGGCTCTGAGATTACCTCTGTGGCTGTGTTGTGTAGGGTGACATTTGTCAGAGCCAGAGGAAAGTATCTAAGTGAGTGCTGGCATGAAGCTTTGTCCTGGGGATGCACACAACAGGATTTGCTTTAGAAGAGGGGCACAAAAAAGGGCCCATGAGGCAGCAGGCAGCCCCTTTGTCAGCACCTGGAGAGAGCAGCTAGAAACGCTGCCTGAGGAGACACCTTGCTTGACCAGAGGCCCCATGTTATCCCAGGTATCACTTCACATATGGACACCACCAGACATGGGCCATGTGCTTCCAGTCACACCTGGAGCAGACCTGTGGCTTCTGACAGCCCAGGAGTGACTGGCCTCAAATTTGTCTGGCAGCCAGGGCAAGGAGAGCACTGACTCCAGGGCTCTTCTGTTGGTGGTGAGAAACTGAGAGCCAGAGTCTGACACTGCTGCGTTGGGCCCTGACTGCAGACCAGAATCTCTCTCCTCCTCAAAGTGATGCCAGTGGGGTTCTTGTCCTTTGCAGTTGGTGGGAGGTGACTCAGGTACCCTTTGTGGTCCTGCTGTCTTCTCTGACTCTGACTGGGGTTCTGACCCCTGAGATTTCCCAAGGTGGCTATGAACTGAATGTGAAGATACAGCCTTTGATTTTTACAGGGTTTTTTTCTTTAAGAAAAGACCACTACCCTCCAGTCTTCTAGGCCAAATTGATTGGCAGTGTTTCTTCATGTAAGATCTGCAGCTTCCTTCAGTGAACTGAGACGTGGCCACATCTCTCCAAAGAGCACTGCAGATGCAAACACCCTCTGGTGCAAAGAAACTGATTTGCAGAGCGCTCTTCCTTTTGGCCTCACAGTTGCTGTTCTGCAGGTCTGCCGTGCCTTGGGGCACTTGCTCTCTGCAGGCAATGCATGTGACACAGGAGCAGATTTTTTCATTCATTCATTCAAGGAGTTTTCAGTGAAGTGTCACATTTTGGCTGAAGACTCACGAGACAGGGCTTTCATGGGTGTGCCAGATTTCTGAGCTTCACTGCCAGGTCTCTGTGAGTGGGATCTGCAGCAGACCCGGGCTCAGCAGTGAACGTGCCCTGTAATAATAAGCCCTGTAGTTCTCAGGCACCAGATGGCTGTTCATGGGAGGAGTACTGGTAATATTGCAAGTTAATAAGCAAAGAGTCATCCCCTTTTCATCGTTACCACCCATCCTGCTCTGGAGTGAAATAAAAGCCCTTCCTGCTCCATAGTTTTAATTAAAAACTGTGCTGGTACATTATAGGGCATCAAGAATGACTGACATTGCAGACTCCTCTTCTCCTACCCGGGATGATTTACTGCATAGGCAAGGGGAAGTTGCATATCTTCCCAACAGCATTATCCTCTAGTCCTCTGCACACGGGAGTAATGCCGTAACTAGGATATGCTGTAGTAAAACTTCCCATAAAAAGCTCCTGTATAACTAAAATATGGGTCTCTAGAAACTTCCGCTTTGATTGAGTCACTTAAAAGATTCACACATTCAGCTACTTTTTATATAAACTCTTCCTACCACCATGGAAGGTACAGGAAAACCTTTCCCAGAACCTGTGCTCCACATATTTGTTTTGTGCATCAGCATGGCAGCTCACTGGGGGAGGGTTTTCCTGCTTGCTGTGCCAGGGAATTAAATGCTACTGGGCTACAGGAGTGGAGGCACTGCGGGTGTACCTTGTGGAAGAGGAAGGTTTCCCCAAGACTTTGTCTTTTCTCAAGCAGCCACCCTTTTCCCATCAGGTGCATGAAGAAGATGCTGTTACACCATGAGGAGGAGAAATGAGAGGCAGCAGGACAGGATGTGTAGAGTTTGGGGTTTTGCAGGACTGCTGCCCCTGCTCTGTGTCCCCTCCCAGGTAAGGTGACCCCTGGGGCTGGGCAGGATCCACATAAGGGGACAAGGGACTGGGGTACACAGGAAGGGAGCATTTGGAGGGACCTGGGTTTGGGAACAGCATTTCCAGTGCAGGAGGGAGCTGGGCAGGGTCCCAGCCAGATCTGCTGGAGCCCAGGCAGGGCACAGCTGTATTTTGGACAAGTGCGGGACGGGAAGAAGAAAAGCCTGTGGATTGCCACCACAGTGGTGTTGTGGGCAGCTGGTGAGTTCAAAGGTGGAGAGGATGGGCCAAGGATGGCTGGAAGAAAATGGTCTGTGTAGGGAGAGTCGCTGCTCTGACTGCGCAGCAGAGGCTGGCTTTGCTTGCTGGGATCCAGTGTCATGTTTAGCAAACACTGGGCATCCCTGGATACCTGTGAGATATGGTCTGGCTTCTCTGACTCTCCCAGCTCGTGCTATTACCCTTCAATTCAAACTTGTTCTCTAACTCAGCAGAGTACAACAGAGAGACCAGCTCTCTGTTGTACTCTGCAACAGGGTACAAGCCAGACTGTTCAAGCCAGACAGGCTTGCACATCTCCTTAGTTCTGAGAAAATCTCCCAGGGACAGGAACAGCAGCACCAGTGTGTGGGTCACCCAAAATCTGAGTCAAACACTTGGGAATCCTGCACCCTGTATAATCCTATTCACCTCTAACTTGTGTTTGCCACGAAAATCTTGTTTCTCGGAGGATGCTTTACACAGACCTGTGATTACTGCCTGCCTGGGGGGGCCAAGAGGCAGAGCAAGAAGAAAAATTTGCCCCAAAATACATAATGAAAGCAACAGTGTGGATTTTTGACATAGGTCTGATTGCAATGAAGTGAAACTTGGGTCATTTAGCAATTATTATAGTTGATCAATAATAAGCACTTCACAAACTGTGGTACTCAGCTCCCGTACAAGATAAAGCTGTATCAGATAGAAATGTTTGCCATATTGCAAAAACACTGATACAACCATCCCAGTCTTTTCTGGAACTGAACAAATCGCTTTTGTCGAAAGCACAATGGGGTACTAGGCTCCTGGTCTGGATTCAAAGATGTCAGCCCTGTGGTTTCTCAGGAGTTTTTTTAATAAAAACAAAATGCCTTTACTTAGCTTAGGCTGCTATTATAAAATGTCATTGTGTGTAGATTACAGATTTTGCCAGAGTCTAACAGTCAATCTTTTCCATATGAGTGCATGCTTTTGGCTGGGAAAACTATTATCTGAATATAATGGCTTTCTTTTCAAGCCAAAAACTAAGTATGGAAGGCACAGCCAACTGAAACGAGAAACACTGCATTATTTCCGTTTTGCTCTTATTTCTGACAGTGGTTTTGCTGAAGACAGTGGTTTTGCAGAAGAGATGCAATCTTTTTAAAATAGACCATAAATAATGGCTAAAAACTGAATTGGAAGCAGAATAAATAGAGACAATTAATTCAACTGAAAAAGGCTAATTTTCATTTTGATTACCCATGCTAGCACGCAATCATCACTTAATGCCATTACGAGACTGTAGGATAAGGAACAAATCATAGAATTCAATTGATAAAATAAATGGTACAATACATGTGCTATTCACTTCAATCTGTCAGTAATTATTCTCCACTGTGCTACACAAAAATATTCCCTTCCAGTTTGAACACAGTTTCAAAAGTCTCATTAGGAATTTAGAAACATATATGTGGGTGATGTTCCATCCTCTGTGTGTGTGTTTGTGTCTTTCTGCCTTCACCTTCCAAATACATATTTGGAAACTCTTCTTGGTTGGCAAGTATGTTCATATGTCCCCTCTATATTCTGAAATATTTCACTGCGGCTATTCCTCAAACTTCAGACAAATCTTGCTGCTTCCTCTCATCCAGCTAATTTCCCAAGCTAAACCAGAGTTAATTAATTTTTTGTCATCCTACTGTTCTGGACACGTTTCATTCCTACCACCAGCTGCCAAATGAAGTTCCCTATAAGTGGCAGCTGTCATGCAAAATTGGGTCTGGAGGAAAGTCCGTGCTGTGCTCTGCTGGGAGGACGCAGGGGTGCACGTGCTCACGTGGTGCTGTGCTGGTTTCACACTGCAGTGCTGATGTCCCCTGGAAACCCACTGCAAGAATGTCTTCCAAACAAAAGTCCTCAGTTGTATTGGTAGAGTCTTCATTTTCTGCTATAAAGCATCACTGTCTAAAAGTTTTATTTCACTGTAACACTGACCTTCCCCACCCTGACTCATTTCTGCCAGACCAAACATTATCCAGGCTCAGCATTTCTGCCATGGGTGTGGGCATGATGGTACAAGTGGGACTGCTTTTCTTATTCTAACTGTTGATGACCAGAGAATGAATCAGAATTTGGAGGGGATTGCTTCTAGTGTGATGTGAAGTTTAAGAGAAATTGTGAATTGAATTTTGAGTTCAAAAATTACTTGCTCAGCATAGGCAGCTAGACAGTATATGCACATAAAATTTGTTTTTCTGAGAAACTGGAATAAAGACCCACTTTGAAACCCTCAGTACATTTGGATCAAACAGTATTGAGAAAGCAATTCAAGAAATCATATAAACAACTTTACCTTAAAAAAAAAATTAAGTAGTAATTTCTAACTAGTGCAGCAGTGTGCTCCTAAAAAAATTCTGTTAGATGGCTGAAAACTTTTTCAAGCCTGCCTTTCAGCTTATCTCTCATCTTTATAGACTCTGGGAAGGCATGTTAGTCTCTAGGCGATGAATATGATTTGTTTACTCCAAGAGCTTCCTGAAAGCACAAAGCAGCATTACTGTATGTTATTAAAAGATAAAAAATGTATTACTGTCAGGTGAAGGGTCAATGTCAAATCCTTGTTATATCTGGCAAATTCAGATTTAAAGCTGAAGCAGTCTTGAAGATGCTCAATTGAAAGTGTCATATTCAGCAAAAATATCTCATGATACCACATTGTTTCCTATGTCTGGGTCCATCTAGTGTTGTCAGGAGAGAAATATCGCCCTGACATGCAGCTGCCTGTCAATTCACCTCTCTGGATACTTGCAATAAATTACAAATTGCACAACAGCAACAAAAAGTGTTAGAGAAAGGGCATCCTTATAGTGCGTGAGCCCAGGCAGGGGGAGAGGAGAGCTGAAAGGCCTTGCTGGAGCCTTTGTCTCTTTCTGTCTGCAAGAGGTGGTTCTGTACAGAAAGGAGACTTTAAAAATGGCATTGGTACGTACTGTATCTCAAGGGGAAGAGGAAATAAAAGTAATTTCTGTCAAACAACTAAGCAGATATGACTGGATATTGTAAGAAGCTATTCAGTCAGAAATCAGAAGTCATTTTTACATAACTGCTTTCCGGAAGGAATGTTCTCTAAGTTTTTATTGCAGGACTCAATCGAGTCCTGAGTATGTCTTTTCATTCAGTTTTACATGGTACCTTCTTCATAAGGGCTGCTATAAAGTATTTTGTGGAAACCATGATTAGAATCTGCATAATAATTCTTTCCCTGGGATATTTTTTTAAAATATATAGGAAGTCTGTTTGAAGTAGTTGTAATCATAGTGATGTAATGAAGGTGAAGTAGCACAAGTGTAACTCTTTACTCAGAAACTAAACCAAAATGTCTGTTGAATTAGGAGGGGGTGGCTCTCAGAGCAGCGTTAGGACCATAAGGCAACCCATCCTCTCAGCTAAATTGTTGGAATCTATCACTTTGCAATGAGGTTCTCTGAGGCAATTTCGGTAACTTTGTTTGATATACATCTCAAAACCGTAATGGTAATAATAAACAGCAGAGAAAACAATTTACCCTCTTTCTGGCAGTTATTCTTTCAATACTGCGATGACCTCATTAACCAGCCATGTGCATTAGCAAAATCTAGCATTTCAGCTAAGAAAAAGGGGAAGAATAACAATTTTTAAATGGGTTCATTCTAAATCTAATAGCCAGCTGAAAATCCTATAAAGTTTTTATCAAGCGTATAGATTCAGCTAAATAGACAAGGTTCTTGCTTATTTTTCCACTACAGAAAAAGATGAGATCCTTAAGTCCAATGCCCTTTCCACAAAGGGCTTGAATTTCTATTACAAATCTTAGCTACTGGAAACTGCCTTTGTATTGACATTTTTCTGACAGCAGAGGATCAACTATTTAAAGTGCCTAATTTATTATTGCTCACATGCAAACAATTTCTCTCTTCCAGAATGAACAAGTGCACGTAATTACTTATGCATTCCTGACGAAAGAGGCCTATGAATTTTTCCCCCCACGTAGCAAGGCCATTGACCCCTCAGGTACGTCTGTGGCAGTTGTTCTAAAGAAAAAAAATTATGTCTTTCAGCGCCTTGGATATGATACTGTGTAACATCAGCAGCTTATGACAAACTCTGTTCTCAAATGATTTTGCTGAAACAGGAGTTCTGCTGCCTTTCCATATGAGCAATACTCATTGACATATTTCTGCCACAAGCAGCTCCTGTGGGTGTTAACAAATCACGTTTTGTCCCCTGGGACAAAAGTGGAGTTTGTATCATGTTTCATTCTTGCTTCAGTCTACTCAGATATTTTATTTGGGTTGGAGATCCCATTTACTAGCGCAGTGTCCCTACAACAGAGCACGTTCTCACAAAGCTGCTTGTGCTTTTATTTTAGTGTCACTGTGCCACCCCAGCCTCATTTCCATGGTTTTGTGCATTATGGGAGAGCTCCTTGGCTGGTAGAAAACATGCAGGGTGTAGATTCATTAATGCCAGCTGTGAAGTAGCAACTTGATAGTTTCAATTATTTTAGAACATAAAAAAAAAGTTCTAGATGTATACCTTCAAGTGCAGATGTGACAGAGTGTGATTATTTCAAACTCTTGGAATTCTATGACAAAAATTTGTGAGGATGAGAGCAGTGTGCCGGTCAGTCCAAGTGTGGTCTTTGTAAAATTTGGGCATATGGGAATCATTCTGGAGTTTGCCTGCTAGCGCTCCTCTGTACACCAGTGAAACAACTGCTCCTTGCTAAAGAAAACAGAGAGCAGTGCAAACTTAGGGTCTGGCTCCATCTTATGCTGGAATCTGGAGTTATAAAGCAGTTAGCAGCAGATCCTCAAAGATATTTAGCTCTTTGAAATAAGTGGAAATCAGGTCATGCTTACCTGTAAAGCTTTGCTTCTTGGGGAATTTCCAGAAGCACTTAAGCACCAATTTTTTCCTGAGAAAGCTGTGAAGCTGGGGAGTTGAGCATTGCTTTGAGGTGCCTATCCACGTGCTTGGGTATCTAGGTATCACCAAGATTTCTGCCTGTGGCGGTATCATCTCATTGAATCAAAACAGGTAAGCGGTATCACAGCTGGTAACTACTCGAACAATTTCCCTGACACACCAACAAGCAGCAGCAGCCCTCTGGTGCTAGAGATGTCCTGTTTTATTTAATTGCTTGGGATCATTCGTCATCTCATGGCAATTTTCACGGAAGACCTCAGCCTGCGATCTAATTGCAAGCCTGAGCTGCAGCACCAGCACAGCTGCTGTTTGAAATGGTAGATGAAGACGGTTTGGTGAGGCTGAGGGGAGAAGGGCAGGAGGGCTGGACCCCACTCAGGAGGGGATGGCAGGGCCACTGCCAGCTCAGCCCACGTCCTCCCACACCTGTCAAGGACAACACAGCCCATGCCACACCTGTCTGGATTTCCTCCCTGTGGTGGTAAAAATGCTGTCATTATTAGAAAAGGAAAAAAAATTAAAACTTTAATGAATTAATCAAAAGCCATTGCTGAAAAGCAAAAACAGGATCACAAACTTTTTTCAGAGACAGATTCCAACACTAATGCTTTGTAGCCTCCAATTCTTTTGCTTCTCTGGATTTGAGTCATTACATTAAGTCTTCATGTCAAGCAAAGCAATTGTTTGTGACCCTGAGAAAATGACTGTACAGGCACTTTATGTTTTAATTAATGCTTTCCCTGCATTTCAGAGCAAGATCTCTGTGTTGTGCTGGTAGAAGTGCTGTGCTCTGTGCTGGAGCTTACACCCCTGGTAGGACCAACTCTGAAAAATGTAAATTCCCCCAAGGTAAGTAAAATTTGTTAACCCATAGTAGTATGTGGCATCTCATACAGCTGCTTTGCACTTTGTATTTATAAGCCAAGAGCTGAATGTGTTGGTTGTATGAGGAGAGGTTTTTCCCTTAGAGTTGTCTTTGAAGTAGTGTAGTGATCATACTGTTTCCTCATGCTTTCCATCTGACCAGCTACTTTACATTTCTGCAAAACAGAGACAGGCAGCCTGGATCCAACTTACTGCTCTTGGTGCTAGGAGCAGCCTAGGTCCAGATAGGATTCTATTAGCCCTGCTTTTCTGATTGTCCCCGATTTCCCAGCATCTGTATTCTTGCCAGGCTTTGCTCTCTCCTCTAGGGCAGTCAGCTCCCTCTCCACTCTCTTATCCTGTCACTCTTTTATAGTTTCTGCCAGTCTGACTTCAGATCCTGCTGTATTCAGGTTTTGTTTCCAGTTCCATAGTCTGGCATTGACTTCCCAGCCCCAGCTAATCCTCCTAAATCAATAATTTTCTGCCTGAAAATAAACAATCCTTGATAATCATTTGCTGAATTGAATAGACAACATTTAGCAAATTATTTGATTTTCACTAATTCCCTCAGTGTTCCCTAACTTTAAAGACCATAAAGAGAGGTTACGGCTCACTCTGAAGATCAAGAGCCCTCCTTTTATCAGAACCTGCTGCCAGGTATAAAGTGCTCTGTTCCCTCCTCCACCCCACAACTTTGCACAGCCTCAATGATGGGTGTAGGCTGACCGCCATGGGAAAATCTGCTTTTTGTCTGCTTTAATAATTGCTCCATACAGCTCTGTCACTTCAGTCACCAAGCTGTAAAATTGCTTTTGTTATTTATGTTGTAAAAGCACTTTGAGTGCAGCCTCAGCAGGGCTTTTTGTGCTAGATGGTTGTTTGGTTTTTTCTCCCTTTTTGCCTTTGTCTTGCAATGTATTGATTGGGGTCCTTACAGAGGTGATTATAATCCCAGCACCTCCCAGAACTACACCGAGTGTGGAAGAGTTTTATTTACCTCTTTCTCCAGACAAGAGGCCAAAAAATTGGCCTGTGTATTTATTTCTGAACATGGTAAATGTTTTGGTCATCTCAGCGTCATTCTGCAGTGAGCTACAAACATCAAAGTCCTGGACCAACTGAGAGGAAACAAAACAGGGTGCTCCCCCAGTGCCACTGCGCAGAGCTGAGCACCCACTGTTCTGATCCAGCTACAAATCCCAATTCCAAAATCCACTGGACTTGACAGACACAAATTACAACTTGTTCACAAAATAACATGAATCAAACCTTTCCTTTGATTTGTAGTTGCATACAGAATTGCTAAAGACGGGAGGACTGAGGTGATATTGTTTTGATAACCTGTGCTGCCTAGCACACGTCCTTTGGTCAGCAGTGCTTTTCTTGTTGCAAACAATTTACATTCATATATCAAGGTTTCAATTTGAAATAGCGTTTCTCATACAGCAGCCTGAATCCAACAGGAAAATTGCTGCTGCCTTTCCAGCTGTCAGTTGGATCACAAAAGCATCATCCTCCTTTCTACCAAACTCTCCCATGAGAGAGAGTTTCAAAGCCTGAAGGATATCGTAAAAATTTTGACAGACAAGTAAAGCACTAATGTAATTTCTTTGCATATCACGTATTTACCAAATATCATAGTCATATCCTATTAGGATTAAGCATTTTAGTGTTTCTATCACAAATGATGAGTTTTTCCAGAAAAAGAACCCCAATACATTTACTTTCTACTACTGAATTTCACCTTCCTGAGAGCAGGATATCCACAGAAATGATTTTTTTTCATTCATTGTTTAAAAGTCTTTTGACAGTTCAGGCTTCTCCATTGTCTTCCACCAGGGATGAAATACACCTGGAGGCCAGACCTGGAGGCTAGGATTTTTTTACAAACCCAGTGAGGGTTTTTTTTTTGGTCTTTAGAACACCAAAATATGGGATTGCAAGAGTACTTATTGGTTTGTATTGCATGGGTAGCATCCATTACTGTCTTCTAGTTTTGGGGTTTGGGGTTTTTTTCATATGACACACAGAACTTCTCAGATCTCTCTAAGTCTACGCACTTAACCTTCCAATAAGGATTCAGATTTTTCTTTGGTCTAGGTCATAAATAAAATGGTCTTAGGAATGTAAAACAGGCTCTGGCCATCCTCTGAGTATTGTCTTTTCTTTTAGACCTTAGGGCGGATGTCAGTAAATTACCTGAACATTACCTGCTCTTTCAAAAGTCCAGCAAAGCTTAGTGCAGGGAATTTTAGAGTCCTTGGACTAAAGGAAAGACCTGAGCTCGAAGAAAGTCAGCGCTGGGCTGTTAGGGGAAACAGGAAAACTGCTGATGGTGACGATGCCACAGTCAGGCCATACTGGCCTTTAAGGTAGATAATCTGGTGTGTAAATTCTTCAAGAAGCCACTAGGCTGAGAAAGGCAAGGAGAGAGGGAAAAAATTCACTGGAAACTATAGTCAATTATGGGTATAATGACAATTTGTTTTGATATTTTGTCTGCATTTTTGTTTAACCACTAAACCCTCCTGAAGCTGTGTCTCACATGCCCATCAATTTTTCAGGAATAGGAGGTGGCTTGTTCTTGTGAATGCCCTTGGAGCAAAAGTTTCACTCCCAAACCTCAAGCTTTCTCTCTTGTAAGCATTTAATGGGCTTTTTGTATGCTTTTTGAAATTGTGTGACCTTGTGCCACTCGCAGTCTTCCAAGGAACGTTAACTGATGGACAGTGAAAAGGCCACACTTTGGGGCTGTGATTTCATTTTGGAGATCTGGTATTGCTGCAGCAAGTTAAGCACATACAGCAGTGCTAAAGTCTGCCTCTCCTTGCCTTCCTCCTCATAAAAAACCAGCTGGGACTTCCGAAACACCCAACATCAGATAGTAGCTCATGTTTGAGGAGTTTCATGTCAAAGAATTCCATGAGCAGTGTTCCAGGATACTTTCTACCTTTCTGAGCTCCATCCATTTAATTTCTTCATTCTCAGGACTATTCCATGTGAATAGCAGATGACGTGCAGACCTTGCAGTAGTCTTGTTGCTGCAGTTGTTTCTACTTAATCAGTCATGAAAACCAGCCTTGGGGTAAAGCTTTCCACATTTCTCACCTTCTAAGCTTGAACCAGCTCTTTGTCGTTTCACCTCCAGCATTAACAAAGTTTCTACAAAGAAAGAAATTGAAATCAAAACAAAACAGAAAAACAAAGGACTGCACTATCCTACCTTGGAAAACAAAGAATAGTTGATGGACAAGGACAAGCCACCAGTGGCACGATTTTCCTCTGCTCCTGAAGAAATACTTGGGGTGTTGATTTCCAGAGACTTTATTTGCACTGGCACTGGAGGAAAAGAAAACCTCTAAATTCTATCAAAATACACCTGGAAACTTAGTAAGTATTCCTTACTCTATTTTTTTCCGTGCAAATAGTTCTGGTTGCCAGCATACATTGCAGTAGAAATAGTCTGACAGGTTGTAGGTGGTGGGGTGGGATTTCACAAGAGTCAATGGCTCTGTGAAGTTGTAGTCAGCATTATGAAAGCTACTTTTCCATGGCTCTAGGCACTCTGGCCCTGCTTCCTCTTGATGCCTTTCAAAATGTAGAACTCCATTTAAATCTGTGTTGGGTTTGATTATTTTTGTTGGTTTTGGTGGTTTTTCTCTTTTTTTTTTTTTTTTTTT
>VYXC01004591.1:278263-292262 GCA_013397175.1 Platysteira castanea
GGTTTTTTTGGTTTTTTGTGTTTTTTTTTTAATCAACTGCACAGATTGAAGATAATGTTACTGCTGCTGATATTCTAATCCTCTGGACTGGAATATTTGAAAGAGCTTGGGTGCACAAACTCTGAATGCTGAACTTTGATCTTACAGTGTTTCAATCCACTGCTACGGCTCACTTAAACACAGCCCCTACCTATAACTTCCAATCCCTTGTTGGCAGTAGAGTCCTGTCATCAAGTAACAGTACCTAAAAGACTTCTAAGAAAACAGCAGGTTTTCTTTTAGTAGATATAAAAGAAGAAATTTGAAGAAATGGTTGATTCTTATTCTGTTACTCAGTCATGGATAAGCAGGACCAAGGTGCTCTGTGACATTCTCAAAACTCCAGGGTGAAGGTATCTTTCTTTTGGCTCAGTATTTCCTTCCTCTTAGCCAGTCACACAAGAGTTTGTTCTTCATTGTACCAAATATGAGCTTCTAAGCCTGTTTTCCAAATCTCCTCTGACCAAGCTAACTCTGGTTTATCGTGTTGTGGGGAGTGGGGGGTTGCTGACTGCTATCACAGCTTTTTAAATGCAAATATGCAAATGACCTTCAGTTTGTCCTCCTTCAAGTGCCTCTAAGCATAGCATGAATTTCCCCCAATATTTAGACTGCTAATACCACCACTTTCTCCAAATCTCTAATTAGTATTTGCTTCTGTGTTGGTGCCTGCTGGAATTAATTGATATTTGTTAGATGCTGAAGGGCAGGAACATATGGTGCCACCTTGTGTGCTGTGCTGATCTATATGAAACCCTGCTGCTGTGACTGCTGAGTCAGTTCTTTCCTTTCCTCAGCAATAGCAGTAGCTTCAGGACTGACAAGTACAGAAGGTGAAAGCATTTAACCTGTCGTCTGAGCAATGTGGCTGCAGCTGCATTAGAAAATAGTAACAGACAGAAAGATATTGGTAGTGAGAAACACTCAGTGTTAAATATCTGATTTTCAGGCCATACCCAAGTCAGGAAGGTTGCTTTGGACCAGGTTGATTCTGGTCCCCTTGGATGAACTCCAGTATGCAGATGAAGTACATTGATGTAACTCGTATTTTTTTATTTATTTAATAATGTTTATTTTTGACCAGAAGGAAAACCGCTCCTTTGCTCCAAGGCTGCACTGTGATGCCCACCAAGCATCTCTACCAAATTTATCAAAGCTCATCCTGAGGACCGTGAGCAAGCCCTGCCCAACAGCCTTGGCCATGAGTTACTGGGGCCTCTCCAAGGACACATACTTCTCTGCTGCACAAGAGCCCAGCTCGGGAATACATTATCCTCCTTTCTCTGTTTTGAAGAGAAGGAAGAGGGTACAGGGGCTTCATGCAGAAGGCAAACATTGTCTGACGCTATATGTGGCAGTGAGGTGCGAGGAGAAAAGCCACAGAGCTCAGAGGCAGGAGGGGCTTCCAGAACCACTGAGCCATTTTTATTCCTGCCCCATGACAGCTAAACAGTATTCTGAAGCTACTGTTCCTCATGTCTGACAGGGGCCAGGTGCCACTTCTGCATTGCACTGACCCACAGCACAGCTCTGTTCCCCAGCAGTCTGCCACAGACACAGGGCACACATCCCTCCTCAGGAAGCTTTGCCCTTGGAGGGATCCTTGCCCTACCGCATCCACCAGTCAGGGATGCTGTACTTCATTAGGCAAATGTTATTTCTTAGAAAGCAAGGGCTGGATTATAAATTTACTGACATGCTGCTGCAGGATTAAGGCATCTGGTTTTGTATTGCGATTGCTGTGGGTGTTTGTTTTCTTTTAGTTTGTTTGTTTGTGTTTTGGTGGGGCTTTTTTGTTTGGTTGGTTTATTTTAATCATCCTGTTCAGGAACTAGTGTTAGTAGTATACATACAGTGTATTACTGGCTTCCTGACTCCATTGGTCACTTTCTTTACTTCAGAATAAATAAACTGAAAATACACTGAAAATCCCTAAAGGAAAAGAGAAGGAAACCAATTGTGCCACCAAACCTAAAACTAAAACTAACTCCCCTATGCAAAACACGGTGGTTCCTGGGAATGAGAGGTGCTGAAAAACTAAAAAGGACATAGCTTTTGGCATAGATTTGGTACAGCTTGCTCCCAGCTCTCCAGCAGATGATAGTACCAGGGATTTAGTGCAGAGCTGGGGGTGCAATCTAGTTTTGTTATTCCTCAACCATTCAGCTTAATTCCTTCTTAGAGAGAACACTTGCACTGAATAAAAGTTCATTGGTTTAAAGCTGACCAATCTATTGGGGTTTTTTATTATTATTATTTATGAACTTAACTATATACTAATCGAAAGTTGCATCCACATTTTTCTCAGCTGAGGAAAACCACAAATTGGCTGCATTTACAGACAGAAGAAGGTGCTGCTAAGGCAAACATTCAATTTCCTGCTGAGAGGCTGTGAATCATAGCTCACAAAGCAATACACACAGAGTTTTTATTCTATTGTAAAAATACTGGGGTGAATTTGTTGCCTAGGAGAAATGAAATGCAGATAGTGTGAAATGCCTTAATTTGTTGCTTGCTGACATAATGTGTTTTGGATAGCTTTCCATCTTATTACCCTAAACAGCTGGACATTGGAGTTGATTGGATTTTTTCAAATTTTCATAATTAATATGTTTTTTTTTTTTCTGAGGGAATGGTATTTCTAGCACAGCAAAGGGTTATTTTGTTTTCCTTATTTCACTCTCATTTATCTTCACATCTCTCTCACTGACTTTATTTCAGCACCTTTTGCTTTTCATGGGTCTTTAGTTCCATTAAACATCCAGCGCTAATTAGACTCTGTTGTCTAGACTGTACCAAACACTTCACTCAAAATCAAAGAGCATTTAATTAGTTAGTCTACAGGTTACACCCTATCTTGCAACATTAACACAAATGAACAGTTGAAAAGCTTGTTACAGCCTAGCAAAAATGCAAAAAAAAAAAAAGCTTCTTTAATGGCAATCAAGATTTTAATTTCGTTATTGATGAAGGCAGGCATGACAAGTCCCTGCTACTCGGATAACTGCTGGGCTGTTTGTGGTGGAGGGAAGGCAGGGAAGCAGTAATGCTTATTTCTATCCCTTCCCAGCAACAGCTACACAGACAGAGCCCCTTGTCTGTGTTGAGCACCCGTGGGGCCAAGCCAAAAGTGGGGTGAAGCTGCACGGTGGCCTTGGCTTAGCACAGCCTGCCACAACCATGGGCAGGATCCATCAGAGTTTCACTCCTGCCGTTATTTGGGATCTCTGGGTATTTATTCTGGCATTCAAATGGGAAGCAATGAAGTCAGAAGCAATTGCTAATATAGTACTATCTTACTGTTTGTAGCAACTACAACAGTAGAATGCTGACCATATCCTGAGCTTCATCTAGAGGTTGAGGGAGGTGATTCTGCCCCTTTGCTGTGCTGAGATGCCACCTGCATTGCTGGCAGTGCAAAGTTTGCTAAAATTTATTAAAACTCCAAATCACCAAAGCAAGTGATTTTGTGAAAATCTTATCTTTCTTCCTTTAAGAAAAAAAAAAATCGAAAGAAAAGGAACTCCTCCACACTCTTAGCTGGCCCTGCAAAAAAACCAGCTGTCATGAAAATCAAATTAATTGATTTTCAAACATCAGACCTAGTTCATGATTTCTCAGTATTCTGGATTGAAAACACAGTGGTTGCTACAGAGGCAAAGAATAGTAGGCAGTTCACTTAAGGAATTAAATCTCAAGGAATTAACTCTTCAACTGCTCAAAACTATGAATGATTATTTGTGGTCTCTGCAGTGGTCACATTGAAAAAATGGAGATGGATAAACAGAACCAAAAACTTTATCTGAAAGTGCTTTAAATCTGTATGATCTCTGGAATATCTGGAGAAAAATAAGTGCTCAAGTGAGTGAACAATTCTTAGAGCAGTACAGGCTAGTGACCAGCAATAATGTTCTCCAGGCATGCTTTACCCCTACTTCCTTCTCTCCTCAATAACAATCATCTAGCAGCATTCAAAAGGGAAATTACTTCAGGTTCACTCTGCCTCTATTTTGCAAGACATTTAAGTGTCTGTTGAAGTCAAACTCACCAAATGAGCTTCTTCTTGCAGATGGATCTACGTAAGTCATCTTTTCAAAGAAAACTTGTGCTGAAATATGCAGAACTGCTCAAGATGTACTTGAGATAATTTGCTGACGACAGTGGGTTAGGCAGCGCAGTCTGCAAGAGCTAGTTCTGCAACTAAAAAGGAAAATAAAATTAACTAAACTGTTATGTTACCCCTTTAAAAACTTGAAAAAATATTTTTGATAGAGAAAATAACAGAAGCAAAACAGAACTGAATTTATAATGCTTAACTCACTTCAGTGATTTCCAGAATGCTACACTTCAGTCACTTGATTTGGTTCACTAGCATTGCTATTAACAGAGGCAGATTTATTTGTGGTGTTCCCATTGTAAAGTATAAAAGTGATATTGGCATTACCAGTTTCTAAATATTATTATCATTTTTACAGTGCACTGCTGTCAGGAATGATTGCTGCAAGACCTCTCTCTTTCTTGTCTATTCTAGCAGTAAAAACCTGATGAAATAAGGAAGCTTTAACATTCTTCCTCATGAAATTAAAATCTTCAAAATAAGTTGAGCTGTGCACTGAAAAAAACCAGTACATATTCCTGCTCAATGTGTTCCTTTTTTGTTTGTTTTTGCTGTAATAAAATCTTTCTGCAGCAAACTTTTAATACAGTTACCTTAAGTGCAAATAGGGAGGGACGGCATATACTGCTGCCATCTCTGCATGATGATTTCCAATGGATGTGCACTGCCATGAGTGTGAGGTGTCTGTCACTCCTTGAGGGGAAGGTAAGTAAACAAAGCAACATGCCCTTCTTTTTTTAGCATATAAACCAGCACGTGTGACAAGCACTTGTGATGTGTTAACAGAGTAATATGTCTTTAAACAGCTATCAGAATTAGCACTTTAGAGGCCATATCTTTGGCTGACAACTGCAGCAATATTTTAGGGGTGTTATATCTCAGGAGAATTGAGAAGACTTTTGGAACATAGGTCAGATGAGAAAATACTAAAAGAGCAGCACTGTATGTTTTCAGTTTGCAGTGGAAGAAGACACATTTTTCTATTTGTATTTCCAGCAGGGGCAAAATGAATATATTATGGTATTCTATCTTTACTTTTTGGAGCTCTGAAAGCCCCCAGCATCATTAGTCTGGCATGTATAAACACCGTTCATTGCTGTACACCTCACTTAGGAGTAAGCCAGTGTTCACATTTAGTTTATTCTGGAAGTTCAGTGCAGTCTTCTAGCATAGCAAAGGTTTAGCTACATGCTTTGTATGAAGTGCCCTCAAAATTTTATTTAAATTTTTTATTAAATTAATTATTTATTAGAATTTATATTCATGTGTGTTAATGTTGAACTACTAGGCAGAACACAGACCTGTATGTTCCACTTCTACAGTTTTCTTTGATCACATTGACAGGATCTTCCATTTCGTATTCCTTACCTAACTGACAAAAATCTTTAGCATCTCTCTTGCTCTTACTTCAAAAATGTGCCACTTCCAATGATCCCTCCTACAATCATAGTAGACAGGTGGTGGGTAGCTCAGCATAGCAGTTACTAAGGGAGAAAATACCCATGAAATAGGAACTTCAGAGTTTAAAAGCTCTGACTGAAAGCATCCATAGAGGACTAACTTTTTCTGAAAGTGAAAGAGCTCATTTGTGTGAAATGGGATTTTGCTAAAAGCTTGTGACACAAAACCCATGAACCCCTCACTGAAGGTAGGGCATTTTGCCTGGGCTGGAGCTGGTGAAGCTTCCTTTGGTTTGATTTTTGCTGCTGTAAGAGAGGTGAGTTTCTATTGTAAACAGGGAATGTCCACAACAGTATCTTACATGCCTGCTAATGGAAAGGTAAACTACAGATTGCCTCCTAAACTTACTGACTGGCATCACTAGAAAGAGTCAGCTTTTTATATTTTCTGGAAAAAGGAAAAATTATTCATTCAACATTCAACAGCACATCTTCTCATGATACTTCTGACACTTCAGCTGACCAGCCTGGACCAATGATGGTTTTTTAAGGCTAAGACTGGTCAGAGACAAAGATGCAATGATCTTATACCTGGTCTTCAACTGGGCTTGAATGAAAGAGGAATTGCCCTAATATTTGATTAACCCAAAATATGCTAATTCATCATTATGTTAGCTTTAGATCAAACTTTGACTCTTGATTCCAAATCAGAGTCTTGAACTTTCAGGACATGATTTGGCCTGTCTCAAATCATTAGCAGGATTGCAGAGGTTTGTTAGATGGGAAGGTGGATGTGCTTCATGACATACCTTGGACTCCTGTTCTCTCAAACCTCTGAATTGAGGTTTTGGTTGACATCAGCAATAGCTGTCTTCCCGACTGTGTGACTGCTGTTCTTACCGTAAGAGTAAATGCAAAGATAACTAACTGGAGCCCCGAAATTCTACTCTGGTAAGAGGTTGTGACACAGCTCACATAACCTGCACATCTGGGAGCTCAGAAATGTCCTTGGTCCACCAAGCTGAGAAAGAGCCTTTCTCAGATACTCAAAAACGAGAGCTATAGACTTAAAACTGTGTCTTCTGAATGTGACAGCCTGAAATGATGACAAGACTCAGGATGTTGACGAATGCCAAGGTGTTGTCAATGAGGCTTTTTCTGGGCTAGGTTTGACCCATGTCTAGATCAGAGTTGGTGTCACATCTTGGATCATCTCACGTGGGCAGCCCCTTTTCACTTCTACAGCACTTCTATATTGCATACTCAGCTGAAGTAGGTGAGACATAAAAGTCTACAGATGGCTGGAAGGAAAGAAAACATTCTCCATCCCCTTACAGACACTTCCAGAGCTAAAAAGCATCCATGATTTGCACATCTGGTGTTTTTTATGTTTGAAAGTTATTAGCTTTATGACTAATTTTTCTCTTGTCTTCTCCCACCAAAAAGTGCAGAGGCTAACTCTCAGATCTGTCTTTCTTTCTGCAGCCGAGGTCTCTACCCCTCAGCAGTCTTCCCAGATTCACTTCAAATATAAACTGATAATTAAAGATAGATGATGGTTCATTCTAAAGAAAGTGTTTGTAAATTAATGGAAACTGCACACATGCTATAGAGAAATAAAGACACAGTAATACAAAGGTAAAAAAGCTTCTGTTGAGCTATTGGCTGTTGAAAAAGGAATTAAAATCTAAGACATCAAAAATATAAAATGAATGTGTTCCCTGGAGATAAAACCCATCATCCCAATTCTATATCTACAGAAAAACTGCAGGTTCTTTCTCTGTCACGACTCAGAGAACAGAAAACCCAAGTTACTTCTTCCTTTTTCTTACTGACATTTCTAATTATACTATTATATCAACTTTAGCAGAAATATGTGTGGTGTAAATGAACTCATATGACTGTGAGAACTCTTGTTTGTTAATTCCCTGACCTTATTATATTCTGCTAGCCTTGTATTTATCTATCTAAGCAGTTAAAACCCCATAGATGCACCAGCTGTGTCTGCTTGTACCAGGAAGATCCTGGGTATCAGCTGCAGGGAGGCTGGAATCAACACTGACTTAATGAAGAGCTGGTGCAGCGTGGTGCTGCGGCAGTCAGTGGAGGCAAGGAGGGTGTGATGGGTTGGGCTCCTGTGATGCGTGATTGACTCCTGACATATCAAGGAATGTTGGAATGAGTGCCAGACAGAAAAAAAAAGACCATACAAAAGGCAGGAGCTGAGATGCAGTGCTGTCTTTTGGGACACCTAGTTGAATGACTGACAAAAATCTATTATGGAGAGAGGGGTGAGCATGACTAAAAGGTCTCACAGTGTTTATTTTGACAGGATGATTAATTTCTCATTACTCATCCAGAATGGGGATGTCTGGGGGGAATTAAGGAAATATTTTACTCTTTCAAACATTGATTATTTGGAGAAAAGCTTTTGCATAAATCCAAACACTTTATCCTGTCTTTGTTTTGAAATGGCACAGTGGGAGCTTTCTAATTTTTTGGTGGAGGTTCTTCACAGTCTCAGCAGTATTAGGGCTCTATTTCAAAGCCAGGAGACAAATCCTTAACTGTTTCAGATGGTCTAACATACTTGGCCCATGTTTTCATGCCAGCGGGTTCCTTCTCTTCCTCTAGGAGTTATGGTCCTGCTGATGTGATGGATTCAGGACCATAGGAGGACAAATCATGACTGCTAACCTGCAGTACTGCTTCACTCCAGTAGTTTTTACCTGATAGCCACCTGGATAATATTCTTGCCTTCTTCCTGTGAGGAAGCACTTTATGTTCGATGACCCTCAAGAAATAGAATAAGTATTTGCTTTTTTGCTCTAGCTGATTTCTATCTTGTACAGCTCCTGCTTTAACACCTTGTGTTTGAAGTGCCACTCAGGAAGCTCTGTATGTTTATAACATCTACAGTAGCTGAGCTCAAGAGAGAAAGGCAAAGCTAGGGTGGTGTTTTCACCCTTCATGAAAACCACACCTAGCAATGGCCATGCTGAATCAGACAAGAAGTCCCTCTAGCTCAATATTCTGGCTAGGTAGCAGGTGCCTAAGTAAAAAATGAGTGTATGAACAGGAAAAACATTACAAGGAAATTTTCCAACTTAACTATTTTTGTTGGAGGTGTAGGGGGAAAGAATTAGATCTGGACATAGCAAGAGAAGGAGAAAATAACTGAAAGTGAGAAGTGTGAACAAAAAAGCCATTCAGAAGGGATGTTGTAAAGGAGAAGGGGAGGAATTGTGGAATTAGGAGATGGTGAAATAACACAGTCCATGAGGCAGAGAGAACTGCAGAAAATTGCTTGGGATAATAGACATGGAGGAAGGATGGAAGAATGAAGCAGTCAGAGAAAGAGCCCATGGAATAAGGGAACCTGAACATATGTCAGCAGGTGATAGGAACAGTCAGTCTCTACTATCAGCTATATACATAACAGAAAGAAGTTTAAGGAGACAGCTGTAATGCGTATTTATTTAAGAGAGTCTGGGTTTTGAGTAATTTTGAAAATCTCATTATTTTCTGTCTTCCCCTAAATACTTTATAAATCTGGGCCTTTGCGTACATGTTGCTGAAGAGAGACAGAGTAAAAACAAACATGGGAGAAACTAGGACCTGTCTGTCATAGGGCAGCTCTGATGAAGCTCTGTAGGATGAATGGGTGACACTGCTCTGGGAGCACACAGAAGGCTCAGCTGGTCTGAACTGAATGGCAGGGGTCAGGATACTACCTTGAGGTAGTATCCCCTGGGGTCAGGATACTTGAGGCTCTAAGACACTGGAGGATCCTTCTGGAAGGGAAAGGATAATTTCTGGAGCGTTGAAGGGTTTTCCTCTTTCCTGACATATGCTTTCTCTTCCACAGTATTTACAGCTGGTAATTACAGCTAGTGCCAGAAGTATTAGGGCAAGTTGTACAGGCTAGTTAGAAATGATGGATTCATTTTTGCCCATTTAATTAAATACTTTTCTTCCTTTGGTTTCCTGGAAACCTGGTGCTTGTTGTTTGTGGATTTTCACAACATATTTGTTTAAGGCATATGACTATATTGACTGTGAGTTCAATTTTGTTAGGCATTAGCTAATGGTTTAAATTAAATTTCTCACTGGAAAAAAAATCCAACGTAAAAGCTGCATAAAGATTGTTGTTTCATGATTTGAACAAGCTCTTCTTGATGAAGAAGAGTAAGTGGAACTTCATAGAAAAAAGGAATCAGAAATAAATGACCAAGAGAGCAAAGCTTTAAGCTTTTTCTTCATTTTGATTTCCAGACAGTATTACATGGAAGCGCTAGATTGTAAATTGTGAGGGTGTAAATATTTATTAGTTTTCTATCCACTGTGCTGATATTCAGCTGGTATTTTTAGGGACTTCCACAACTTATGGAGTAGTAAGAATGCAATGATTAGTAATAATTTAGGATTTCTGCCTAAATTATATTTACCTAAAATAAACAGTTCACTTAAAGAGCATTCAGTGTGAAGCAAAATATTTTGAGTTTGTGTAAAATTCCACCATGTACACACCATATCGGCGCTGCTTTCTGTCTCAAAGCTAGTAGCAATGAGAGTTGGTCAGTGGTTTATGTTTGTAAAGACAAACCTACTCTGAATTATTATAGAGAACCATCACTTTATGGACATAGGTCAGCAGCTGGTAAAACAGCAATCACAATAAATTTTTAAGAATAAAGTATATTTTTGTTTTGGTTTAGGATAATTTTGTTTTCTTTCAGGATAGAGTCTTTGT
The DNA here is from genome assembly GCA_013397175.1 of Platysteira castanea. Taxonomy (NCBI): domain Eukaryota; kingdom Metazoa; phylum Chordata; class Aves; order Passeriformes; genus Platysteira; species Platysteira castanea. The sequence goes on from VYXC01004591.1 coordinate 288,573, forward strand.
TACAATAAGACAAGAAGGTAAGACTTGTACAACCCCATTTACCTTCTCATTGATGGTGACATCAAAAATAAAGTGTTTGAAGTTGACTGGTTAATGGAGAATTAACTACTCTGTGGAAGAAATTGGGCTCTTATAGTTTTTCTTTCTGTTACTTAGTAAAAAGAGGGTAAGTTTTAGACTGAATTATTGTTACAGAACTTGGTCTGATGAAAATAGTAGCCTTGATTTTGACATTTATTCCCATTTCTATTCAGTTTCTTTACTTATCTCATTAAAAAGTGAACTGAAATTAATGCCTGTAAATTTTTATGGGAAAGGAGAATCACAGTAAATAAAGTAGCTGTTCTGTTTCAAATGCACTCTAAAATCCAAACTAATTTTATATTCACAACAAAGAAAAATGGATATTTCATCAGCTAGATCCTTTCACATTCCCTGTTGTATAGTCTCAGTGAGCATTAAGTTATTACAAACAAAGTGAGTAAATTTAGAGCAGGGTCATGTTTTTGTATATTTTAAAGTTTCCTTTATAATTAAAACATTGCTTTGTTTATATAAAATTCTAAGAGATAAATCTGTTTTGTAAACAGTTCTATTTTTACATTTACATTTCATATAAATTCCTGATTGCAATGTTCTCATTAGTCTCCTTTTTCTGTTTGTCTTTTCTGTGATAAAACATCTACTTACATACCTCACAAAAATCATGGTTTCAAATTTTTGTCTGCTGACAAAATATGAGAAGAGGCTAGGAGAACTTGGTTTGTTTATCTTACAGATGAAAAGACAAAGGGGACCAAACTGCAGTCTTTCATTGCCTGTGGGGAAAGCCATGGAGAAGACAGAGCCAAACCATTCTTAGAAGTGCTCAGCCAAAGGACATGAGACAAAGGTCACAATTGCTTTGACCAGACAAGAGGAAGAAATTCTTCGTGGTAAGAGTAGGTCAGTGCTGGAAGAGACCACCCAGAAAGACTGGGGAACCTCCATCCCTGCAGATTTTCAGAAGTCAGTGGGGCAATCCCGTCTGCAACCTGATCAGAGTTTGCAATAAGGTCTGCTCTGGGTGGGGTATGGGACTGGGTGACTCCTGGGGTCCTTTGAGTCAAAATTTTCCTAATCTTCTATGAAAGAGTACTTTAAATAATGGTCATCTGAATTTTTAATGAGGAAAAGTCAATCTCCAGTACACTTAACAGATAGTACTTTCCATTAGATTTAGTACAGCTGTGGGAATTGACATGATGTATACCAGTTTTTGAAGTTCTACGTTTATTTCTCTGCAGAGTTTACATGGGCAAATCTTCCTTCAGATGCCAAGTTATGTTGCTCTATGTTTTTTAGGATTAACAGTTTGGATAAGACATATTCAAACCTCTCACAGTCATTGTTATTTCCCTCTGGACTCTTTGCCAATGTATACCATGTACAGTCAAATAATCGCAACATTTTACACACAAGAATAAATAGCTCTATTTACCTGAACTAATAGACTGGTTCTGCAAACATTTGCCATTGTGTATGAGCAGTTCTAGTGAATTATTCACCTTGTGCCCTAGTGGAAAACCTAGAAAAATATTTGAGAGTCTGGTTCTGTTCTTGTAATAAAGCACGGAAATATTAGCTTCCACTCGTTCATTGCACATTACTCTTTGAAACATAATCATGGGGTACTCAATGTGTGTGTGAATCTGAGTTTCCTGTTCTACCTGAACACCTTCACAAATATCTTGATGGAATTGTATTCATTTCAGAGTCTTCCTCACTATGTCATCCACTATGTGAGTACTCTTCTAAGTGTTTGTGTTCTTGTCTAAGATTCAAAACACTGAACAGTGGTCGGGTATCCAGAGCAAATGTCCATGCTCCTTCCTTAATGAGTCAAAAATCAAGTAAGTCTTGAAGGTAGAAAAAATAAACAACTCTAAGGGTTCCAGAATAATATCACTGTACTTAATAAAAAGCACATTAAGGAGTTTTTCAAGCTGAGTTTGCTGTTACCAATCAAAACATGCCTCCATTTTCTGCTCCTCCATTCTTTGACTTTCATCCTTCTTAACTTTTGAATTAACTTCCCAACATATTGACTACCCTTCCCCCTGCCCCCAGTGTGGTGTTGTCTGGGAACTCCCTGAGTGCATATTCCACCTTGTCACTGGGAGCATCAGTGAAGATGTTGTACAGTGCTGGCGCCAATATCAATCCCTGAGGAACACGCCTTCTAACTACCCACCAACATTTCATGTAAGTCTTCACAAAGACTTGCCCCAGATTTTCCCTGGTGGGGGGTTGAGGTGAAGTGGACCAGTCTTTTGTTCCCTGGAGTTTTGATTGTCTTTCTTAAAGGTGGGCATATTTTATTTTTATTGTTGTTTATTTTTGTATTTCAAAGTCACATAAAACTTTACTATATTTGCTGACGGGTGGATTAATTTTGTGAAACTAAAATCAGTGCCAAACAACCAGAGAATTTCACAATGTTGTAACCTGGCCAGACTCCACAGTCCCATGGGGGTGCAACACTTCTCCCCCTGCCATNAAGACTTGCCCCAGATTTTCCCTGGTGGGGGGTTGAGGTGAAGTGGACCAGTCTTTTGTTCCCTGGAGTTTTGATTGTCTTTCTTAAAGGTGGGCATATTTTATTTTTATTGTTGTTTATTTTTGTATTTCAAAGTCACATAAAACTTTACTATATTTGCTGACGGGTGGATTAATTTTGTGAAACTAAAATCAGTGCCAAACAACCAGAGAGTTTCACAATGTTGTAACCTGGCCAGACTCCACAGTCCCATGGGGGTGCAACACTTCTCCCCCTGCCATCCCATCAGTAGAGTCTTACCCTTTAACCAAGCACATATGAATCATAACATTTGCAATACCTTAAAAGCCTTTCAAGACCCTTCCACAATGCACATAAAAATTATATAATTCTGTATGTTTTGTCAATAAGACCGATGAATAGGGCCTGCATCAGTCAATTTTTCCTGTCTCTCATACTATCAGTTCCAGCTCCAGATCACAGAACTTCCTTGCTAATTTTGCCGGTGCTGTCAGTCTTTCACCAGGTCTGTGAAGAGAAGATAATTGCCACTTCAATCTGTCTCTGGGCTGAGAAGAGGGTTTGACATATTATGTGGTCTGGAAGGAAAATAAGATTAAGGAAAAAAAAAAAAGACGGAAGGAGATTTTAAAAGGAGTAAAATGCTTTTCCTCCTTTTCTCCCTCTCTAGCAGATGAACCTGTGATCTCTAGGCTTTATAGCCAGAGGCTGCATTTAACCACTGGTAAGTAGCTAACCTTTCCAAAACACCTTGCAGTGCAATGCTTTCTGTGAGAATGCCTCTGTGCTGCGCAATCCTATGGCGAACTACCTGAAGCCTGAGGACAAATGTGCTCATAAAAGTCCTTCAGGAAACCCGTTACGAATAAACCCCTCGCCAAATTCCAAAAGGGAGCCTGTCCCTCCTCCGGCAGCCCTCTGCTGCGGGAGGCTGGTGGATGCCCCACCGCCTGTCCCCAGCTCCCCCCAGCCCGCATGGGGGGGTGGATCTTCGCAAGAAAACAAGTTTCAAGCAGTTTTGAATTGCAGTGGCAGGGGGTGCACGCCTCAGCCCGCTGGGGGTGGGCCAGGGGAGCGGGGCGGCGGCAGGGCCGGGCCGGGCCGGGCCGGGCCCGGCGGCGCTTCCCGCG